>JAPFFP010053690.1:0-29571 GCA_026153255.1 Solanum medicagineum | reverse complement strand
GGGGGTTGGTACATGGACCCCATTCTTCCCATTTTAGTCATAATTGATGTAATTTTACCTGTTTCCTGAGATTTTACAGCCAAATCAGCCATAATGAGTTTGTCACTTATGTTTTAATAGCTGGGTAGCATTGGAGATGACAAGGAAAGGAAAAGCTCGGGTAGGCTGATCAGAAATGCGAGGGTCCGCCTTCTAGGTAGGCTAGGCTTTCTTTACCTCTAGACTGAGTTGAAATGTGTAGTGAGAGCCTGTTTGTTGTCGAAAGTCCCCGAGTATATATATATATATATATATATATATATATATATATATATGATGCTGAGACTATGATTATCGTTTGGACTTTGTGATACCCACATCTGTTCTGTTAGTTGGTTTTAGCACTGTTTGGGCTATATATGCTTCTGCTAAGGAATGTAAGGGTGAGTTAGCACATGATACAGGTAACTTAAGCAATGATGCTACTTGTGTACATATTGGGTTGACTTGGTGGGTTCTCTGACACAGAAACCTATATTATGTTGCCGTGATTCTGATTACCTGTAATCTATATATCCTTATTCAATTATGTTAAAATCTATACTTGATCTTTGGAGATGATGATCACTGTTTGGGCTCTATAACAGTTATATATGTTATATGGTTGTTAGCACTGTTAAGCTGTGAGTTGACTTACTAGGGGTCAAATGTAACTTACGCCATGTGATTGGTAGGGATACCTATCTTGACCCTTGGTTACCTGTGTGACTAGTTTGGTGCTGATTCTATGTAGTTGTTGAGAGGCTGGGTTGCTAAGTATTAGTAGTTGAGTTTTGGCATCATTGAACTACGAAAAGGCCTGGTAAAGGCCGAATATGGGTTGATGTCATGGGCAGGTATGTACTCTAACCTAGCTCTTATCTGTGTGCATGCGTAGCCTGATGCTACGGGATATGCTGGCTTTGAGGTTGTTTGTTTATTTTATGCCATACTGTGGCTTAATTCTAGTATAAATATGACTCAGTTGGGCTTGATTTGTAGATACTTGTGATATGACTATAGGTTGCCATGATTTACTCTAGATTACCTGTGGCTGGCTAGACTGTGGTATAATTGGTCTTATTGGGCCTGACTCTACTATGATCTGTGACATATATACTCTTGTATATCGTTGTTAGTCGTTGTGCACCAGTTCTTCTTATCTGAGACTTGGGTTACCTATTATTGTCCGAGAGAGTTGATGGTTATGCTTAGTTGGTTGTGTGATTCTTGTCTTGAAACACGATATGACTTAACAGGTTCGAATTCGAGTAGACTGGTTGAGCGGATGGCTAAATATATATATGCTTGAGACTTGGATGACGCTCTTCGTGGTCATCCTATTGGCCACGTTTGAGAGTCCGAGTCTTGGGTGACATTCCCCGTGGTCCGAGTCCTGGTAGCCACGTCCTAGAGTTCGAGTCCTAGGGGCCAATTCCGAGGTTTGAGCATCGATCTATATTTTATGTTGGGGCCCTGTTGGCTATATTTTGGGTTTGAGACCTTGTTGATTATGTTAGGGGAATTCTTTCCCCTGCGGAGGATTTGTCCCACAATTATATATATATTGAGGCGCCAGGGTCAAGTGTCACGACCTGACACGATGTGATACTTTGGGTCGAGGACCTTATTGATTACCCGTGGACCTACACACTTATACATACCCTAATTGTATGTGGGTGTACCCTCTAGGCCTATGGGGGCTCAGGGGGCATTCAAGATTAGACACTAGGACCTTACACCTATGTACAACTTGACCACTTGATTATGTGATGTTGAGAGTTAGGTTTCGTGGGGATTCTGTCAGGTTCCATGGTGATTCTATCAGTAAGGTTATATATGAGTGTACCTTTTGGGCTTATGGGGGCCAGTTGGGGTATAGTCATAGACACTAGGGGCTTACACTCACGTACAACTTAAGTCCTTGATCATATGACATTGAGAGTTGGGTTTTGTGGTGATTATTGGGTTTCACGATGATTCTGTTGTGAGATTGTGCGCAGGTGTACCTTCTGGGTTTCTGGGGACCAGATGGCATACATGCATAGATACTAGGGCCTTGCACCTGCGTACATCACTATGGCTCATTCTGGGGACAGTTGTGATATGGGCCAACTTGGGTTCGTCAATCGGTGTCCTTACAAACCATATGGATTGGTTGAATTAGGATACAATAACTCTCCAAACATATTTACTCCTTGATTTGAGTTCCAATTTACTAGATTTGCTGAGTTCTTTATACTTGAGCCTTCTATTTTTATAGTATTTCACTCAGTCGGCCAATCATGCCTACTGGGTGCCTATTACCGGTACTCATCCCTACATTTCTATATCTTTCCATGATGCAGGTCTAGGTACTTGCTGCAATTGCTGAGTCGGGAGTTTGTAAGCGTATCAGGAGAGATTGGTGAGCATCAATAACTCTAGACACTCGACGATCGCCTTCCCTTTTGATGGCCATCTTTGTATCCAAAATTGGCCTTGTACTATATAGTAGCTTGTATATGTGGGATCATTCCTGGTTATGTACCTTATTATTATATCTATATATTATGAAGTGTGTGCTTGTGTCTATTGTAGCTCTATATAGTTGACTTCCTGGTTCTTGGTAGTGTGTTGGTTTATTCAAGCATATCTAGTATTGTTGCTACTAGTGATTCAGGACAAGTACCTTGAGGTTGGGAATGACTTTCCTATAGGTGGGATCTCATAGGCACCATCATGACTAGAATTGGGTCATGAAAAGGTGGTATTAGAGCTTAAGGTTCTCTAGTCTCATCTCTACAGAGGTATCATTGAGTAGAGTCCTGTGAATGGGTGCAGAGACTTCTGTGACTTATATCCAGGAGGCTACAGGATGTTTAGGAAACTTCCTATGTTATTGATCCTGGTAGTGTGATATTGTCAATAGCCCGTCGATCTCCTGAAATCTAATTTGATTCGTCCTTTCACGCGTATGCTTTGTATAGGTCAGACTTTGTGCTGGAGTAGGGTTGCATCAGCAATCCCAAATAGGGAGCAGTATCCAGAGCCTGTCGAGCAGCGATAAAATGCCCATGAATTTTGATAGCTTGATAGAAAGCCTAAAGACATTGAGATTGTGGGAGCTTAGAGATAGGATTTATGATCTGTTACTTGTCTGGTGATGACTTTGTATTGTACTATAGGATATGTTGTTGAGCTGGGACTTCGTAACACTAATATCTGGATGTTAGCTATGGTTTAAAGGTTATGTGGGCTGTGAATACTCCTGACAAAGATTATAAAGGCGAACGAGGTTGTGACTAAGGTAAGATAAGCATGATGCTATCTACCCATATTTGATTATTTAGCTGATGTGTTGGCCTGTTGGGCATCCTGATGCTGTTGATTATGCGATACTTGGCATGAGTCCAATTATTTGTTCCTTATGTTAGGTCTATTCCCTGTTAGAGGCTAAACATAAGCCCGAGATGTATACATATGCTATTTTCGTGTTTGATTTATTGAGTGGCTAGAAGAGTACTGGTGTTATATAGTATCTAAGAGGCTGGTTATCAGTTATACTCTAGGCTACACCTTATGACACTATTGTTATGACTCTGTTATTGTGATTCTGTTGCTATGGTGTTCTCCTGGTCCTTTGTCGACTGGATTCTGACCCTGACTGTGAGATGAATGTTATGCCCGGCGGTTAAGTTTTATGTGTTTTTGTGTTATATTTGCAGGATTACATGTTTGGCCTTGATTTTGGGAACCGCAGATTATTCTATAGATCGTAAAGTGGTTTTGTGAACAATTCCAGTGAGGGGCTAATTTCTGAAGTTGATTCTATGAACATGCAGATGAGTTGTGAATTGATTTACGAGTCGTAGAAGATGGTTCATGCCCTGAGGATCAGAGATTGGGACTTTCTGAAGATTCATCAGATGAAACCCCCTTATGGGTCGTAATCTACTTTGCGAGTCATAGAGGGGTGTCGTAGACTTGAAGTCCAAATTTTCAGCAGCTTTGTACGAGACCCCAATTGGAATGCAATACGGCGCCGTAAACCCCTTTCATATGGCGTGCCGACCAGTTTTCCTATTTCAGTTAGGACTTGTATTTTACTTATTATAAATAGGTTTTTAGGTTATTTTTCATATGTTTGTTCGCCTAGCACTCAGAGAACTTAGAGAGAGAAAATAGTGAGATTATATTGGAAAGTCTCTGAGAACACTTGTACTTGAATTTCATCTTGAAGCTCATGATTCTTATTGAAGTTGGATTTGCTTGTTCTTAATTCTATTGTGTAAGTGTTCAATTATGGTTTCTCAATCCATAATTCTTGCATCTGCACAAAGTATGAGTAGCGAAATCCACAACTAGGGTTGTGGGAACCATGAAGAACTAACAAAGTAAAATCGGATAATTCATAATTCCTGGAAAGTGTGCATGTATGTCTTAATTAACTCTCTTCGTTTTTCATGTTTTTTGATGGTGACCAACAGTAGAACCCATCTAGTATTACTGACTGGACCAAGGTAGTAATGAATAGGAAAAGAGATTATTAATATGATTCAATTGATGTGTTCTCGTCTAATCAACCAAACTGGGCCAAGGGGAGGTTGTACTGGGACTAATAGGTAAGGGTTAGTAATGCACACTATGGAGATAGGCCAAGTTACATAGTGTGCATTACTAACCCTTACCTATTAGTCCCAGTACAACCTCCCCCTTGTCCCAGTTTGGTTGATTAGATGAGAACACATCAATCCAATCCTGTTAATTAATCTCTTTTCCTATTCATTACTACTATGGTCCAGTCAGTAACACTAGGCGGGTTCTAATATTGGCTGCCATCTGAAAACATGCGAAACGAAGAGATTTAAGTAATACAATATACATGCCCACTTTCTAAGAATTATGTATTATCCTGTTTTTACTTTGTTAGTTCTTCATGGTTCCCACAACCCTAGTTGTGGATTTAGCTACTCATGCTTTGTGTACATGCAAGAATTATGGATTGAGAAAATATAATTGAACACTTATATAATAGAATCAAGAAAAAGCAAATCCAACTTCAATAAGAATCACAAGCTTCAACATGAAATTCAATACCAAGTGTTCTCAAAGACTCTCCAATGTAATCTGAATTTTCTCTCTCTAATTACTGAGTTCTCTAAGTACTAGACCAAAAAACTTACGAAAAATAACCTATAAGACCTATTTATAATAAGTAAAATACAACTCCTAACTGAAATAAGATAACTTGTTGGCACGCCATACGAAAGGGTTTTACAGGTTGTATTGCATTCTACGGCCCGTAATCGGGATCTCATACAAAGCTGGTAGAAATTTGGACCTCAAGTCTATGATGCCCCTCAACGACATGTAAAGTAGTTTAGGACCCGTAAGGGGGTTTCGTCTGATGAATTTTTAGAAAGTCCAAATCTCTGATCCTCGGGCATGAACCATCTTCTATGACTCGTAAATCAATCTATGACTTATCTGCACGTTCATAGAATCAACTTCAGAAAATAGCCCCTCACTGGAATTGTTCACGAAAACTCTTTATAACCCGTAGAATGATCTACGGCTTGTAAAGGGTCTCGTATAGTAGCAAAATTCAGCAACTTCTGCCCAAAATCAAGGCCAAACTTGTAATCTTGCAAATACAACACAAAAACACATAAAACCAACTAACATCGCATTGAGAACACATAAAATTCCAAGTTTTAAGCATCATAAGTGTTGTATTTTGACAGCACATCAACACCATCACCTTTAAATTGTTGCTTGTCCTTAGGCGACGGATTAAATCTACATAGATAATACAATAACATACAGACCTCAACCCAATGTCATACATCAGATAAATCTCAAACTCAGATACTCACACCAACTTTTCAAAATAGAATTAAACAGTCATCCAGCAAACCAATACAGACTAGAGCACGTCACAACACAACTATGACAAATGAGGTACTAATAATAATCCACTATCACTGAACAAGTCTAATGCTAATAATGCAATGCAAGTGCCCTTACAGAAAGAAGCCCAATATCTGACACTCAATGATGTTCTCATGTATGACTTTGGGACTATGCAAAATCAATCACTCTCCGCAACGATATTCATGTATCATGCCTAATACCATAGGCTTGCCCCTATACTCATGACTAAGACCTTCAACTAACTGGACTAGGACCACTTTAGGACTTTCTAGGCTTGTAACATAGGATCAGGGGGCTTTGGTATGGTATTTTTAGGAACATAGTAACTAAAGGCCCTTTCTGACACTGCGTTTATTCTACACTTTCGGCCTACCAACTCTGTTATTTTCACTTCATTTGCCCTTTCTCCTATTTCAAGTGTGTTTTGTTTTCATTTTTAGCTTTTTGCCGTGCTTTTACACTTCATTTTTCTTTTTAGCTCACAACTATGGCATCACTTATTTTTCTTGTACCCAGTATATGATTTTTCCCTTTGTCTCTGTATCACTAAATTCCCTCCTTATTTTTATGCTTCACCCTGACACCAGCCACCCTCAACTTAAGCTTTTGGCTTGAATTAAGGTCACAATATCCATCCTCAGAACTAGGGCCACTTTTGGTAGCCACCCTTAACTTAGGACTTTTGCCTCAGTCAAGGTGTACAATGTTCAAGGAAGGACCATCGCCAGTTTCATGATCTTATAACTAACAAGGCTAGGGTATAAGGCATTTCAAAGAATAGGTATATGTTAGGTTCAAACATTAGGAACGAGGGATATATTACAATTTTGTTGGTCATTTTAGGCTAAGTAGACTATTATGAACAAAGGCCTAAGATCCTTTCCTTATCCAGTTTATCTACCGTCTTAGAGTAACAGGGCAAGTTCTGAATTAGCACACAACACATGAATCTAGCAATTTAAACTCACACTCACATGACACTGCATACATTATCAACAAAAGACTCTCAGATCATGCTTTTTATCTCAATTTATCCTTGCTTATCAGAACAAACATTGTCACACACCTAAATATGCATGACTGCCATCTAACTACTGATCAAAATTTTTGGTGGGTATTATTTTCAAACAAAACATAAAAACATGCTCTATGCCATTAATACTATACACCACAAATACTACCTAAACATCCTAAACATGCCGGTTCAACAAAAAGTAAATATCCACAGGGAAAAAGACTAAGGCAAGAAAACCCTGGATAAAAAATTGGGGCAGTTATGGATTTAAGCTACTCAGACTTCGCTGAGGCCCACAACTACCCACACCCCATCGAAAAAGATGTGTATTGTTCCAAATGCACAAAATCAAAGCAAAATAAAGAATAAATGGGTCAAAAATCATACCTGTGTGCCTAAGCTCCAGTGTGTTGCTGAGTCTGACTACCCTTCTCCTGTGGGGTAGTGACCTTAGTAGTAGTAATTTGTCCAGAGGGGCCAGTACCCCTCATGCTCTCATGCTCTTGAGCCTATCATCTCTCCTCCTTTTGTCTCGATCTCCTCAAAACAAGCTCGAGCTCCCCTTGCTCTGTAAGCCCCACACATAAGTGAGTATCATCTGGATCATCATCCTTGCATGGGCCTCTTCCTGTGGGAAGGCTGGATAGGCTCATCAAGAGCAATGTGATCAACCACCAGCACCGAAGGCATAGTACTGATAGTGGAATTGATGCTGCCAGTGCTACTGTTTCTCAGCTCGGAGTCTCTAGATCTCTGTATGTAGGGCCGTCAAGTTTGACGGCTGGGCCTCGCTCAAGCTATGTTGTACCTTCTTCTCGAAGGGAAGAATCCACCGTAGAGATACAGTCTTGAATAATAACGACAGCGAATGCCTACATACGACCCTCTGAGACTGAAATGGCCTGGCGGACCCGTGGAATGATCTGATAAATAGGTTGTGTCAACTGCGACTCAGTGTGAGATAACCTCTACACCAGGGCCTGTATAGATGCAGCAGACATGTAAACCATGCTTGTAGGAATAACCTATGAAGTCGTGAGCTGTGGTCCAAGAACAGAAGTAATGGGCCCCATCTCCTCATCTACCTCGAGTTGCAAGGGCTTCTCCTCAATAGCAGTAGTGGCAGTGGTAGTCTGTGCACCCTCAAGTGGTAGCATTGGGGCAAACATCTCAGGCATAGGAGAAGGCTGTGATCATCGGAGTTCTACTAGGTTCTCTTCAGCCTTGATCAGGTTGGGATCCATTGTACGTTGGGCCTCAATTAACTGGTCTAGCTGGTGCAAACTCTCCACCCTCGACTCTAGGCAGAGCCTGTATATCAAGCAAGGGAATGGGATGGAGGTGGACCTCTTCAGGGCATCCTCATGAATCTGCTTGGCTATGAGGCAGGCCCAATCAATGCCATAACCAGCTAAGATGTTGGAAATATCGTATGCTCCGACATCAACGTATTATCAGCAAGAGTAGGCTGGATGTGTGAATGAACAACCACCCACCAAAACTTAGTTGGGGAACTGAGCGAAGCCTTGACAATAGGCTCTGAGTCTATTGCGACCTAGGCAGGTTCTGGAACCTACTCAGAAATATAACTAGCCTCCCATCTCATCAAGATGGCTCGTCGCTCAGGATCTCTCATAACCAGGGGTCCCTCGTTTGCCCCACCCTATAATCGAACTCTATGGTGGATTTAGGGGTAGGGAACTCCAGTCCAAAAGGCATCCGATGGATAATGGTCTCCGATATATCCACCTGCCGGCCCTTCACTCTCATCTCGGTTAGTCTAGGCTGAGCGAGGGGCTTCTTCCCCTTGGGTAGAGTGCTGCAAATAGTGGCCTCATAAGAAGCATAGAACTCCCTTATCATGGTCAGGGAGTATCATCTAAGAGAGTGCATGAGCCACTAAAGCCTATAGCAAATCATCATCTCCTGGAGACTAGGGACACTGTCGAGTCTGTCAGCTCGAAGGCATCAATGCGAGCATCAACAGTGGAAAGATGATCCCGAATAGCAGTAACCGTGCATGCGTGCATGCGACCTTTAACTCTGTGATGGCCTGGCGTATCCAAGGCCTAATCTACTGAACTAACTGAGTCAACTACGACTCAGCCTATGATAATCTCTAGTCCATGGCCTGAATAGATACTACGGACACATAAACCATGCCCGTGAGTGTTGCTTAGGATGAAGTGGCCTGTAGTGCAGTAGTGGTAGTAGTGGCCCCCCTCTTCTTATCTGCCTAGATCTGTGAGGGCCTATCCTCTGTATTAACAGTAGTGGTGGTAGTGGGTGGAACCTCAGGAGGTGATACTAGGGCGAACATCTCTGGCTTGGGAGCAGCCTGGTGCGGTGATCGCCGAAATGCTACTGGGTTCTCCTCAGCCTTAATCAGGTTGGCATCTAAAGTATGGTGGACCTCGATCAGTGAGTCTAGCTGGTGTAGACTCTCTACCCCCGACTCTAGATAGAGCCTATAGTCAAGCATGGGAAAGGATGGAGGTAGACCTTTTCAGGGCCACCTCATGAATCTGCTCGGTGATGATGCAGGCCCAATCTATTTCATAGCCAGCCAAGATGCTGGCAATTAGCAATACACGCTCTGACGTCAAAGTATTATATTCAAGCATCAGTCGAATGAGTGATCTGCCAACTGCCCACCAAAATTTGGTGAGGAAACTTAGATAAGCCTTCACAATAGGCTCCGAGTGAGTGGCTACCCATGCAAACTTTGGTCCTTTCTCAGCAATCATACTAGCCACCCATCTCATCAAGCCTGCTCTATGGTCTACAACCTTGATCAGGCTCAATTCCCTTGTTCTCCCCACTCTATGTTCAAACTCTATCGTGGATCGGGGCAGGGAACTCGGGCACAAATAATATATGGCCAATAGTAGTCTCTGAGATATCCACCTACTGGCCCCTTACTTTGGTCTGCATTAATCTAGGCTTAGTGAGGGGCTTCTTCCCCTTAGGAAGAGTCCTCTGAGCTGCATAAGATGCATGGAACTCCCTCACCATGGTCAGGAAGTACCTCTCTAGCAATTTGGTCAGCCGCTAGAGCCCATATCTAATTATAGTGTCCTAGAGACCGGGGACACTGTCTAGTCCAAATGAGATAACCCGAGGCTTCTCACAAATGGAGCGGGCTGGCTTGCCTGCTCGGTAAGCTGAACTCCCTCTGTATATATGTCCCTCATGCTCGCAATGCACCACCAACAGTAAGAGCATCTGGGGATGATGGTGATGCCCACAGTACGGCCTAGGGCTCTGTCTCCAACCCTTCGCCAAAGCCTGACTCTGAGCTCCTTCTCTTGACAGAGTCATATAAATGGAGCTGCTCTTGTCGTGGTCTCCCTCGTTAGACTGGGGAGTACAAACAATAAGTTCCAGGATCTACCCAAGTCTGGTGACAACCTGTCTCTATGGTCTGTCAGCCTCCGGGTCTAGTCGAAGGCTAAGCTCTCAAGTGATCCACTCAGTGTAGGGGTCTGCTCCTCCCCCGAGGTCTCATATCTAAGCCTCCTCTGCATGGCCTTAATCTCCTAATGTCTTTCTTCGGGGGCCATAGTACCTGAAACATACATGTTTACTCACCTTAGTTAGCCCCACAAATTAGAAAATGAAATGCAATGACATATCAGACTGAGTTGCAAAAGGGTCTAACGAAAGAACCTCTACAGGCCATAGTGGAAACTACGAGCCGTAGAAGACTTTCATAAAATCATGTTCATAATTTTTTTGTTTATTGGAATGACATCTATGAGACCAGGAATGAATCATAGACTGAATTGTAGATGATTCTATTGTCTGAATTCATTGTAAGCAGAGGTCCATGAGACCTTTCTACGAGCCGTATAATGTTTTATGACTCGTAGAAGGACTCGTCTGATGGGTACTCAGAAACTTCAAGTTTTAAGGAATCTTATACAAGGTGCAATTACGACTTGTGGAATGTTTTACAATTGTAAAAGCCACTCGTAGACTAGAAAACTTAGTTAGCTGAGTTTCTAAGTCCATCAATACGAACCTGATTTGACTTTTTCAACCTGTTCTATCAGTATTGAAGCAATATACGCACACCCACATGATGCTTAACACAACAACCAACACCCTAACATGATGATTAGCACATATACCCCATTGAGAATTATTAAGCATGCTTTCCAAACCCTTCCAACCCCAATTGAGTGAATTAACAATAGAAACACAAACCCATGCCATCACACATCGAATATCAAACATATAATCAATTCAATTCAAATGGTGAGTGATTACAAAGGTGTCAACACATCATTCAAAACACACAACAAGGAAATTACACAAAATTCCAATCCTAAACACATATTCAAGCACAGGCAACCATAATTCATTTATCAAACATGTCAATATGCATACATGGGTTTGTGTTTAAAATAACCATACCCGACAAAATTTTTCAACCTAACCCTACAAGAATTGGCAAATCTGGTATTGGAAGGACCAAAAACCTACCAAATTGAGTGATTAGATTATAGAAAATAAAGGAAGTGATAAGACACTAGAAACCCTAGGCTTTCAAAAATCTTGCCGGAAAGTGGTGGTGGCGTTGCCATCGGTGGTCGGAAAGTTTTAGGGTGGGGGTTGACCGCATATTTTTTTCTGTAAATTAGGGATTGAATGCAGTCAAAATATTTTGAACCCAATATTTATAGTTTGATCGGATTAGTCAAGAACTGATGGGCCCGTACTCTACGGAACCCCGATTATGGGCCGTAGAGTATTTCACAGCTCATAAATCATGGCTTCATAGAACATCCAAACCCTAGTTTTGAGGAATAGGTTTCATGGACCAGTCTACGAGTCGTAAAGTGAAGTATGACTCATAGAGTTGGTTATAGAGACCCCAACACTTGGTCAAAAACTCAGAGAACTTACCCAGGGTCCAAGAGCCCCATTCACGATCGTAGTTGTTTCTACGGCCATAAAGTTGGCTCATGGACTGGAGTGCACAACTCTTTGCTCACTAGAAGTGTCTATGAGATGGTGTATAGGTCATAGATTGCTATACAACCCGTAGAACTAGTTGTATAGGCACGTCTTGATGCCCTTTTCAACCACGAATGGCTGACTTAGCCTTGTACCTGCAGATTCTTCACAGAACACACTGTTACCCTATATGCAACCAACCCAATGTTCAAAACTAAAACAAAAATACAAGAAAATAAACTACCTATAAGTCCAAAAACTAACAAATAAAACTACATCTACAGTTATTACATCAAAAACCTTGGGTTGCCTCCCAAGTAGCGCTGTTTTATTGTCGCGACATGACTTGGAAAACTTGGTTACTCAGACTTCACCAAGTGCCCCGACCTCATTCTTCAAATCATCTGGCCTCTTCATAGACTGACAGAAATTGAAGATAACTTCTTCATCGTTCAATCTAAACCTGAGTTGACCAACTTCCATATCTACTAGTGCTTGACTAGTGGCTAGGAATGGTCTTCCCAAGATGATTGGAATGTCGAAGTCGACTTTGCAATGTAGGATCACAAAGTCTGCAGAATATAAACTTCTCAACTTTAACAAGCATATCATAAAGTATCCCCATAGGCTTCTTCATCGTGCCCAACTATCAACTGCATGCTCGTCGTTGTAGGGGCTCCCAATCCTAGCTTCTTGAAGACTACAAAGGGAATTAGATTAATGCTAGCACTAAGATCACACAATGCCCTTGCAAACTCCATATTGCCAATGGTGCAGGATATGGTAAAACCACCAAGATCTTCTCATTTTTGAACCAAGGACCTCATAACAATTGCACTGCAATATTGAAGCTCTTGTGAGAGCTCTAGACTCATAATGTGCTTCTTCATAACCAGGTCTTTCATGTACTTTGCATACACTGCCATCTTCTCCAATGCCTTAATAAGAGGGATGTTGATGGAGAGTTATTTCATCATAGAGAGAAAGTGCTTGAACTTGCCTTCCTCCTTCTTCTTTTTAATTCTTTGAAGAAAGGGAGGAGGAGGCCTAGGAATGGGCTCCAGCTTCTATGGCGCATCTACAGCTTCACTCACCCCATCCTTGCCATGATCATCTCCAGTATTCATATCTTTGACCTCAACTATCTCCTCTAAAATATCATCCTCATCTACTGGCATGGGAGGATCAATAGTGCTCTTGCCACCACGAGTAACAACCTCCATGTACTGCCTCTTATTCTTGGGATTCTAAATTATGTTGGTAGGTAGCTTATCCCTCTAATGCTGAGTTAGCACTTGACCGAATTGTTGCTTAACCTGTTTGATCACAACAAAATGAGACTCAATTTTCTGGTTTATACTAGAGAGCTCAGATTTCATCCCCCTCAGAGTCTCATCCTGTGTCTCAGCTTTCTTCTAAGAGGCGGTCAAACATCTCCTCAACTCTCGAGCTACTCTCACCGATGTCACGATTTTGTGGTGGCATATAAGGACAATTTCTGTAACCATCTCTGTGGACTAATCAACATTTCTATCAAGGCCCCAATTCTTATCATAGCCTCCATGGTTGTCTCTGAAAACTCCATGTTGATTAACGTTCTGATCTTGGTTTTCTTGACCTTGGCACCAATAGTCCTGAGTGGACCCTTAGGGATTGGTCCAAAAATCCCTCATCTGATAAGCAACAAAACAAGTGTCCTCCTCATATGAGGGATCATCATACATGGGTGCTCGCTGAGGCTGATAGGCAACTGCATGGACATGTTCTTGATTCTTCTTCATCATCACCTCTATAGCTATACAAATTCGGACAAGCTCTTACATAATCTTCTCATTTATTTTAGCTTGCTATGAACCAATACTATTAATGCACAAACTTTTGGTAGATGCTCTGTCTCTTTGCCCCTATGCACGATTGGTCATGACCACTCTCTCCATCCTTTCAGCGATCCTCGCAAATGGTTGATTTAAGAACAAACCCCCCATAATAGTATCAACATAGGCTTGACTACTTTCATCAAGGTAACGGTAGAAGATCTCTATAAAGGCATTATCAACAATTTTGTGGTCCGGGATGTTCCTCAAGCATTTAGTAAGTCGCTCCCATGTAGTACTAATCGAGTCACCAGTAAGTTGCTTTTAAAGTTGCTGATTTGATCTTTCAACTTGAGCTTCTCAATCTTGGGAAGTACCTCTCCAAAAAGGCCCTCTACAACTTAGCCCAGCTGGTGATCGAACTTTGTGGGAGCTTAGATAGCTATAGTGTTGTATTACCTACCAGAGATAATAGGATGACACGAAGTCCCACAACATCCATAGTAGATTTTGTGTTCCTATTACACTCTTGCAAACAAATGGAATGTTGTGTAGATGGCTATGAGGATCCTCTGATGGTAGGCCCGTGAACAACCCATAGTTCTACATCATATGAAGCAACCCACTCAAAACCACAAACTTTGTGTTAGCTAGTAGTGGTGGCAACACAATAGCTCCTGTTACCTCCATAGCCATAGGGTTCAGCCAATATTGATTCCACTGATAAGTATTGGCATTGAAGTCCTATGGCTGTGGAGTAATGTCCTCAAGAGGAGGTGGGTTTTCATTATTGGCATTATCATTCTAACACCAGTTCAGAGTTGCATTAGCTGCGTTGTTGGCATTGTCTTGGACCATTCTCCTTAGTGTTCTCTGGATCTGTAGGTCATAAGGAGTCAAGGGTCTGCCTCGACTTTGTGTAATGGGCATACAACTACACTTACACCCTGAAAAGAAAGATAAACAATAAAAAATATAAAATGAGGGAAATAAGGATTAATACCAAAACTACTTGAATTAAACAAGTCTAGTCGTATTCCCCTGCAATGGTGCCAAAATCTTGATGTCGCTGATGTCGCCCAAGATACAACTCATTTTTTAGGCTAAAACAGTTATTGTCAAGAAATAAAACCTAACCAAAGTTAGGATCGAAATGAAGGGAATATGGTAGACTTAAAAGAATTCAATGATGCAATTTGGGTTATTAGCCGACTTATCTTCCCAAAGGGAGGGGGTTAATAATGACTAAGGAAAGTAATGCTAAAGTAAAAAAAAATTTTGAACCAATATGGAGAGAAACTAGGGTATTGTGCTCCCCATGATTCCCTAACTTAGTATTACCGGATAATCTAATTCTTTTCTAGTGTAGTATACAGGATGGTAAGTTAAGTTCACCAAGCCCTTTAGTCCAGGCGAGAGGCGAATTTCACTATGTGACTCCTTTGGCCCAGTTCAATTTATTAGACGAGAACACATCAATTGAATCCTGTTTATTAATCTATTTTCCTATTCATTACTACCTTAGTCCAGTCAGTAATACTATACTGGTTCTAATGTTGGCCACCACTAGAAAATATGCAAACTGAAGAGAATTAATTAAAACATGCATGCACACTTTTCAAGAATTATGAATTATCGGGTTTTGCCTTGTTAGTTCTCCATGGTTCCCATAACCCTAATTGTGGATTTAGCTACTCATGATTTGTGTAGATGCAAGACTTATGAATTTGAATAACATAATAGCACTTGTACAATTGAATTGAGCACAAGTAACTCCAAGCTTTAATGAGAATCACAAGATTATAATTAGAAGATCCAATCAACGTTTACAAGTGTTTCTCAAAACTCTCCAATGTTTTTCTCTACTCTATCTCACTATTTTTCTGCCAATTTGTCAAACTCCCAAAGAATAATAACCTAAAAACCTATTTATAATGTTTAAAAAACAAGTCCTAAACAAAATAGGATAACTGGATCGGCACGCCTCACGAGATAGTTTACGGGCTGTATTGTGATTTACGACCTGTATTTGGGCTTTCGCATTTTGTTGTTGCAAATCTGGACTAGCTTTCTATGACACCCCTCTATGGCTTATAATAGGTTCTATGGCCTCTAGGGGGTTTCGTTTGATGAAACTTCAAAAAGTCCTTCTCTGATCCTCAGGGCATGAGACTTGATCTACGACTCGTAAAATGGTCCATGACCTGTCTGTATGTTCGTAGAATAAACTTTGGAAACCTACCTCTCACTAAAATTGTACACGAAACCTCCCATAAAAGGGCCTCGTACATCCTCAAAATCAGTAACTTCTGCATATTCTTCCCAAAATCAATGTTAACCCTGAAATCCTGCAAACCAAACACAAAAACAAACAAAACCCACTAAAACCGCATTGAGGACACACAAAATTCCATATTTTAGTCATCAAAATTATTTTATTTTATCAGCACATTAGTCGCCCAAGCTATACCTCCTTTTTTGAGGCTAAAGCAGTCGTTGTTAAGATATAGAACCTAACCTTAGGGTTGAGCCCAAGGGAATATGGTAGACTTAGAAGAATTCAATAATGCAATTTGGGTTATTAACTAACTTATCTCACCAAAGAGGGGGGGGGGGTTAATAATAATAATGACAGTTTTGTGAAACTAAAACAAGTGTTTAAATCAATATGGAGAGAAACTAGGGTGTTGTGTTCCCCATGGTTCCCTAACTTAGTATCACCAGATAACCTAATTCTTTTCTAGTGTGTAGCATGCAAAAATGGTAAGTTAAGTTCACTAAACCTTTTGGCCTATGCGAGAGCCAAATTTCACTATGTGACTTGGTCCATCTCTGCAGTGTGACATTACTAACACTTACCTATTGTCCCAGTACAACCTCCCCTTGGCCTAGTTTTGTTGATTAGACGAGAACACATCAATCAAATCATGTTAATTAATCTCTTTTCCTATCATTACTACCTTGGTCCATTCAATGATACCGAGCGGATTCTAATGTTGGCCACCGCTACAAATAAAGAGAATTAATTAATACATGCATGCAAAGTTTTCAAGAATTATGAATTATCGAGTTTTATATTGTTAGTTCTTCATGGTTCCCACAACTCTAGTTGTGGATTCAGCTGCTCATAATTTGTGTAGATAAAAGACTTTGAATTTGAATAACACAATGTAGCACTTACACAAATGAATTAAGCACAAGAAAATCCAAGCTTCAATGAGAATCACAAGATTGTAATTAGTAGATGAAACTAAAGCGTACAAAGTCTTTCTTAAACTCTCCAATGATTTTCTCTTCTCTATCTTACTATTTTTTCTATTAACTCTTCGAACTCTTCATGAAAAATAACCTAAAAACCTATTTATAATGTTTGAAATACAAGTCCTAAGCAAATTAAGATAACTGGGTTGCCACGCCTCATGAGATGAACTACGGGCTGTATAGTGATTTATGGCCCATAATCAAGCTTTCATACTTTATTGTTGCAAATCTAGACTTGACTTCTATAACACCCCTCTACAACCCGTAAAAGGTTCTATGGCCCATAGGGGGTTTCGTCTGATGAAACTTCAGAAAGTCCTCCTTCTTTGATCCTCAAGGTATCAGACTTGATCTACGACATGTAAATTATTCCATGACTTGTCTCTATGTTCGTAGATCAAACTTCAAAAATCTATGCTTCATTTGAATTGCACATGAAATATACTTCATGACCTAGAATGCTTTACGACTCGTAAAGGGTCTTGTGGTTCCTCAAAATTAGCAACTTCTGTATATTTTGCCCAAAATCATGCCAACCTTAAAATCTTATAAATCAAACATAAAACACATCAAACCCACTAACATCGCATTGAGAACACAAAAAATTCCAAGTTTTAAGCATCAAAAGTGTTGTATTTTGACAACATATAAATACCCAGCCTGCAGGGCAAGTCCGATGAGATGGGTTGCCAACCAGATCGTAGAGCCAGGGCCCGAACCCTAAGTGGATAGCTATTTTGTTTAAGCCTATCATGAAGACTTCGCTCAGCTTCACCGACAAATTATGGTGGGCTGTAGAGAGATCATTTATCCGTCCTACACTTGTTGATGATACACTAACACCGAACCGTGATGCATTAATTGCCAGCATCTTAGCTGGCTATGAATTGACTGGGCCAGCTTAATAGCAGAGCAGATCCTTGAGGTGACCATGAAGAGGTCCACCTGCATCCCCTTCCCGTGCCTGATCTATAGACTCCGTATAGAGTCAGGGATGGAGATACTACATCATCTAGTCTTATTGATTGAGGTTCACGGGACCCTAGATGACAGCCTAATCAAGGCTGATGATAATCCGGTGGTCCTCCAGTGAGCACCACACCCTTCAACTCAGAACCAGAGATGTTCACGGCGGTGCCACCACCTGAACCTTCATCCACCACTACTGCTGCAGAACCCACTACTAAGAGGCCCCTATAAACTGAGGCTAATGTAGAGAGGGGGCCCACCACTACTACTACTCTGCCCAGAGGCTGTGCCCACACCGACAGCACCCGCTGACATGGTCTATGTGTCAGTAGCTTATATTATGGCACATAGGCTGGCCCGCATTGAGTTACAACTGACTCAATTACTACAACAGATTCGACCCTACCGCAACCATTTCAGAGACTGAGGCTCGTATGCAGGCATTCGAGATGGCCGCTATCCAGGAGAGACATACACCCGTGGACAGTCATATTGATACATTTGAGTGGCCAGTAGAGCAGAGCCTCATCTTAGCACGACCATTAGATATGATGGCCCTTCAAAAGGAGATCTAGTAGCTTCGAGCTGATATGACAACAACATTGGCAACATCGATTATGTTCCCATCGGTCGATCCCTCAGAGCCGATGGTAGATTTATTTGCTCCTGAGGATGCATCACTCACTTCCCTCGAGAAGAGGCCCTACGTCAGTGATCGGAATATAGTGAGAATACAGTGGGGATGATAGAGGAGTAGGAGTTAGAGCTTGTCAGGATACGCTCGATACAAGATGAGGTGATGAGGCAGGCTCGTGACCTAGAGAGAGTGAGAGGAGTTGGACCTTCAGGACATGCTCCTACGACTGAGGAGGCTACTAGGTTGATTCAGGGTGGCCAGACTCAGCCAGGGACCAGCGCTTAGGCACCCAGATATGTTACTTTTTGACCCCTATGCTTTAACATGTTATTTTGTTCATAGAGGACAATACAAATCTTTTTCGAGGGGTATGGGTAGTGATAGGCCTCAGTGAAGTCTGAGTAACATTTGCCTATAACTAACCCAAATTTTGAATCCTAGGGTTTTTCTTGTCTGTATTCTTTTTCCCAAGGATATTTACTTTCTGTTGAACCGGCATGTTTAGGATGTATAGGTAGTATTAGTAGCATGTAGTACTGATGTCTATGGCATATGTTTGTTTTTGTGTGAAAAATGATATCCACCAAAAATTTTGTTAGTTAGTCTTCGTAGAAACTATGTATGTTTGATTGTTAATAGTGCTTGTTCTGATAAGTAAGGATAAATTCTGATGAAAAGAATGACCTGAGAGTCTTATAGTGTAATCAGTACCATTTGTGTGTGAGCTTTCTTTGTTAAATTCTTATGTTGTGCTTCCATTCAGAACTTGCCCTATTACTCTGACTTAGATTGTAGGTTAGTTGGTTAGGAAAGGATCTTTGGCTGTTGTTCATATTATTCCACTTAGCCTAAATAACCAACCAAAGGTGTAAAGCATCCCTTGATCCCAATGTCTGATCTATGCATGTACCCTTTTCTTTGTAAAAACCTACGTTACCTAGTCTTGTTAATTGTAAAAACCTAAAATTGGCCCTGCTCCTTCCCTGAACATTGTCCACCTTGGCTGAGGCAAAAAGCTTAAGTTGAGGGTGATTAGCAAAAGTGGCCCTGGTTCCTAGGTTAGATATCGTGCACCTTGACTCAGGCCAAAAGCCTAAGTTGAGGGTGGTAGGTGTAAGGGTAAATACACAAAATGAGGCAGAAGCTAATGATACATGGAAAAAGGGATAAAATTGTGTTCTGGGTGCAAGAAAAATAAGTAGATGCCTAATCTACGAGCTAAAAAGAAAAATGATGTGAAAACAAAAGGCAAAAAGCTAAAATATGGGAGTAAGACACCCAGAAAAGGTTGAAACAGGAGAAAGGGAGAATGAAGTGAAAAATGACAGTGTTGGTAGGGCAAAAGTGTAGTAAAATGTTGTCTCAAGGAGGTCCGTGAGTCACTATGTTCCCAAAGCATCATACCAAAGCACCCTAAGCCTACATTACAAGACAATAAAGTCCTAAAGTGATTCTAGTCCAAGTAGTCAAAGGTTATAGTCACGTGTATAGGGCCAAGCATATGGTATTATTAAGCATGGTATTTGAATGTCTTTTGTAAGAGTGAGTGATTTTTTGTAGCCCAAGCGTTGAATTTGAAAATATCATCATGAGTGGGATATGTGACTTCTTTTTATGAGGGCACTTATATTGCATTATTGATTTTAGGCTAACCCAGTGAGTGTTGCTTATTGATAATTACCTTGCTTGCCATAGTTGCACTGTCACATGTGTTGATCTACATTTGTTTGGTTGATAGCTATCTCATTGCTTTTAAGAGTGGTGTGGATATTTGTGCTTGAGTCTGATTCCATTAGATTGAAGTCAGTGTGTTATAAAACTGCCTATGTAGATTGAGTCTGTCGCTTGAGGACAAGCAATAATTTTTATGTTGAGGGTGTTGATGTGCTGTCAAAATACAATACTTTTGACGCTTAAAAATACAATACTTTTGATGCTTAAAACATGGAATTTTGTGTGTTCTCATAGTGATGATTAGTATGTGTTCTTATCTTCGTTTTTTAGGATTACAGGGTAGACATAATTTTGGGCTAAGTGTGCAGAACTTGAAGAATTTGCTATTATACGACACCCTTTATGGGCCGTAGAAGTCTCCATGGGATATAGAGTAGGTTTTGTAGCAAAATCCAGTGAAGGGAAGGTTTTCTGAAGTTGAGTCTACAAACATGCAGACGAGCCGTAAAAGGTTCTACGAGTCATAGACATGGTGTCAAACCCTGAGGATCGAAAAGTGAGAAGTTGCTGAAACATCATCAGATGAAACCCTCCACAGCCCATAACATTTATATGGCCTGTAGATAGGTCTCATATAATTCAACCCTAGAACTGTATATGGAATCCAAAAAGCCCTGATTACAGGACATAGAAGTTTATATGGCCCGTAAAGTTACCGGTAGAGTCTGCCGACCCAATTTTCCTATTTTGATTTGGCTTTGTATTTGAAATACTATAAATAGGGTTTTAGGTTATTTTTCGTATGGAACAATAGAGAGTCAATAAGAAAAAGTGAGAAACATTGTGAGACACTTGGAAAATAATATTTTGCGTTCCTAATTCTTACTTTTGATTTTTGGTGAAGAGCTTGGATTTCTTGTTTTTAATTCTATTCTCGTAACAACTTAATTATGTTATTCAATATCATGACTCTTGCATCCGTACTAAATATGAGTAGCTAAATCCACAACAAGGATTGTGGGAACCATGAAGAACTAGCAAGGCAAAATTGAATAATTCGTAATTCTTGGAAAGTGCGCATGCATGTATTAATCAATTCTCTTCATTATGAATGCTTTTTAATGGTGGCCAACGTTTGAAGTTGCCTAGTGTTATTGACTGGATCAAGGCCATAATGAATAGGAAAAGAGATTAATTAACATGATTCGATTGATGTTTCTCGTCTAATAAAACGAACTCGATCAAGGGGAGGTTGTACTGGAACAATAAGTAAGGGTTAGTAATGTCACACTGCGGGGATAGATCAAATCATGTATTGAAATTTACCTCTTGCCTAGATCAAAGGGTTTGGTAAGCTTAACTTATTGTTTTGCATGCTACACACTAGAAAAGAATTCGATTATCTGGTAATACCGAGTTAGGGAATCATAAGGAACACAATACCCTAGTTACTCTTCATACTGATTTCACACTTTTCTTAGTCTAGGATTTCTTTCTATAGTTTTTTAAAAAGCCCTCCTTTGGCGAGATAAGTAGGTTAATCAACTCGAACTATTTGCAATCTCTAAGTCTGCCTTATTCCCTGCAGGATTTGACCCTAACCTCGTTAGGTTATATATCTTGACAACGTTCACTTTAACCTTAAAAAAGTAGGTGTAGCTTGGGCGACATCAGAGGGTACACCCACACATAATCAGGGTGTAAAAAGGTGAGTGAATCCACAAGTAACGATCAGGTCCTCGACCCCCAACATCACAACAGTAACCAGGTCCCCGACCAATCAAGAGTAGTGTCACATGGGGACTCGAACCCTTACTGTCACCCGAGGACTCGAACCCTTGGGTCATCTGACCTGGCCTTCAGTCAAGCAGTCAGGCAGTCAGCTAGGGCCAAGCGTTCTGGCCATAAACGTAATAGTGCGATGTATCCCCTATAGCGAAAATAATCCCCCTAGCATAACACTAGCATCTCATCTCAGAATATCAACTACGAGCCTCACCCTCAATAAAATTAGTGGGGTCTTCAACCCAAATCTCAGCTGGGGCTTAGTCCTTAGAATATACATCATCCATCTGGCATCATAATCGTGGCCACCGAGAAACGAACCATGGAGTGCGCCACCCAGGATTCAAACTCCATAGACATGACCACAAATGCTCAACGGTGATAGGGAGCATCATCTGGTACAAGATGTCAAAACTATAACTCACTCGACCAATACATCTGGATCTAGAAATCCAAAGTCATGTCGCGCCCAGAGTTAACATAGGCAACAACGTTCTCAAGATAGGTATCCCACAAAATCATAACTATCGCCATCCTATGCAAAATGACAACTGACCCACCAATCTCATGTAAGCAAAAACCAAACCAGTGGCTAATGATAGTACACAAGAGGATAGACCTCAATAATTGAGATAAATCAAGTCCAATAGGAAATCATGTTATAATCTACCCGCAGGTAATGGAAGTAAAAATATGGTAATAATGGGGATATCATAAGTTCCCACAATATATTGGCCCAACAAGGTCATAGTACGCAAGTAATCAAGTCATTATGTGGCAAGAAATCAACAAGTGGTTCCACAGTTATCACATCTCATCAATATCAAATAACATACACCAATAGACATCAACGGGAACGAATATGTATCTACCCACTACAACTGCCCATATACAACCCTTACTGGTTTCCCTGCACATAACAATATCGATATATATACACACACACACATATACATATACACACACATACACACATGCATTGAGACTATAGTATTCACATCCAACCATGCAGATTACAATTCCACAACCACAAGACTACCGCATATCGAACACTACTATTATATCACATACACTTCAAGATTAGTAGGCATGTAACTGCACTCAGTCTAAGGCTTAGGGAAAGGCTAGCCTACCTGAAAAATGTTGCCTTAACTTCAAATCAGTCCAACAATGCTTTTCTACTCTTGATCATCTCTTGAAGCTACTCAGCTGTTAAAATATAGTTCACAACATTAATATAAGGACCCGGAGTTTGTACGACCTTAATGGAGCTTGGGAATTTGGTTTGAGAAAGTTTTGGACCAAGATGATGCTTCATAGAAGCCTTCACAGTCCGTGTGATGGTATATGGACAGTGTGGAGGCTCCTTGAACTGGACCTTGCCTTGTGTGGGGTGTGATGACTTTAATGTAGAGTTTGAGATCAAGGCATACCATACATAGACCCCACATGATCTGTGTGAGGCTTGACGTTCCGTGTGGTGGACCATATTGGTGGACTTGGCCTTGAAAATCCACATTTTTGGGCAAGGCATTTCACACATGGACCATATAGTCCTTCACGGTTTGCAAAGCCTCTCATATGGGTGTCAGAGTAGAAATTTTCTAAGTTTGAATCACCATCTTGGAACTTTGTCGTGAAGAATTTTTCTAAGTGAAGCTTTGTAGAGGAGGCATACGGTCCATATACCTTGGTATGGACATGAAGCCATCCGTATGGGTACCTACGTTGAATTTTCTAAGTATGGGGTTACTGTGTCGGACCATCATCATTGAAATTCTTTCTAAGCGTTAGACTACAGAAGAAGTATACGGACCCTAGGAACATTTTTCTACTCATTTCATTAATGGTATTTTCATAGCTATGGTTTCTCCTAAAGGTCTTTTGAGACTTTTCTGTGCTACCTAAAGACATTCAAGCAACCTATACTCTATTCCCTCATTCAATTATCTCAACACACACTCTAAAGAACTTCTCTCAAAGACTATTGAAGAATTAGCTTGGGATTCAAGGAAGGGATTCAATCTTCATCAAATTCTTCTTGCTTCTTCTTGGTGAACTTAGGTATATGGGATTGATTCTTGGTCCCTCTGAACCAAGAAGACCCAAACTTTTCAATTGATTTTCATGAAATTTAGCTCACTTTAAATATGGGTTTTAAAGATTATTCCTCATTAAATTCAACTAATGTATGGGCTATGTTTTATTGATGAATTTAAAGTGATTTAAGCCCTAATATATTGAATTACATTGAAGGTATGAAGATATGAATATGTATCTTACCTTTTAATCTTAAATTAATCATGAGTAATCTTTAATATGATTTAAATGTGGATTTAATTATGTTTTTACTTGAATTTCATAATGTATTATTTGTTTAAGTTTAAATCTCTATTGCCCATGCTATTCTCATCTCATTCATGGCATATGCATAGATGGTTATGGTTTTTATGAAGTTTATGATTTAGGGCTAAGTCCCAATTATGATGATGATGATGTTTTAAAGTAAAGTATGGGTATGACAAGAATGTGATCACATAAATGTCTATGATTATGAATCTTTGAGCAAATGATAGGTATTTACACCACTATGTTTATGCAACACCGATTGAGGTTGGAGGCAGGGTGGGCTATCCCTAAGGCTCCATACTCCTTTTTCATAAAAGTGCTCAAAGCAGCATAGAATTGGGATATCGGCAGGGTGGGCTATCCCCAAGGGTCCATACTCCTTTCTTATATCTATGTACTTAATGGAGTTATTCCTATGCATGAAAGTATAACATGAAGTATGTTTGGCTTTTAAGCCTCAGTATGCATGATTATGAAATGTGATTCGGCCTTTAAGCCTAAGTATGCAGGTAAATGATTTGAAAGTCTTGTTCCTCTTTTACAAGCACATATAATTGTATTTATTCTTGTGGGATGATGACTTAGCATCCATGGGATTGGAGGCAGGGTGGGCTATCCCCAAGGGTCCATACTACTTTCTCTTGAGCTATGTACTTATAGGTATGTTTATCCCCTTGTAAGGCCCTACATGTTGAAACACATGATGGTGCAAAAGAAAAATGGATCTTGAAAAATTTTCAAGTATTAGTGGTCCTTACGAGAGGCTTTACGAGCCGTATGTTGATGTACGAGCTGTATATTGGTTCGTGGGTCCAAAGTGTGTATTCTAGTGACTCAAGTTTCAGAGGTCATCTATGTACGAGGGCTTCTACGAGATGTAAAGAGTTCCATCGGTGGTAAGTTGTGCTCGTGGATTGAAGATTAAACTTGGTGAAATTGGGAACTTTCAGGGATTTCAATTATAACTCATCAGATGGCCCGTAATAGGTGTTATGAGTCATAGAACATACTGTAGAGTGAGAATTAGAGATGGGATTTCTGAAACTCTATCAGACGAACCCTATCTATGACCCGTAGTATGAACCATGACCCGTACATAGGGTCTCGTGGTCCTGTCCAGTGGATTTTTTATAAAGTGAAGTTCTAATATTTTCTATTCTCTAATATCCTCATCTAGCCCTTCTATGACCCCTCATGCAATGCCAAGCCCCTCTATCATCAAGTCAAGTGCAAACGTTTCCAATCGCCTAAGTTCTAGCGTGAATTCATATATGTATCAACTTCAAATCACCATATATCTTAGCACACTTCAAATTAGGTTCCATACAACCTACCAAATGAAAGTTCTTTGAATTATCTTTCCAACGCAACTGGTTTCACCTCATTTGGAGTTCGGACAAAAAATTTATGCCCATTTTATTGAAGCGCTGTCAAGCTGTCAGTTTCTACGACCCACTCTACTTGCCGCGGAATGACTTATGGCCCATAAATGGGATTTCGTGTAACTGTCCAGCTTGCTTTTGAAAAGGGTTGGTTTTGACCTTTCCTCATACCCTAAGCCCAATCCCACATTGTTTTGACATCCCACACGCCCTATAACATTCTAAAACTCCCCCAGATGACCCTAATCCTAATTCATTCTTCAAAAATATAACTCTTAAAAACTATCTCAAGTCTCCAAGGTCCTACATTGAAGAAAAGGCTAGGGTTTCGGTTTTCTTCAACAAAATTAGTGATTTCTTCCATAAATCTTTGGCTAAGGTATGTGGGTTTGATTTGTGAAGCCCTTTCCTTCACAAAGTTCAAGTTTCTTTACTTTCAATTTGACCTATGTTTTATGTATGTTGTGAATTATTGAGAAACTGATTTGAAGATTGATTTTGTGAGGAATTGTTAGTTATATGAAGTGTATGAGTATTATGTTATGAGCTATGATGCATAATAAGTTGAAATTCATGACTTTCTAGTTGGGGTTTTACAAGAATCATGTTGGGTTGATTTGAATGGCTCCAAATACTTATATTATGAACTTATTAATGTTTATTAGCCTATATCATTATGAAATAATGTTTAATCCCATGAGAAGAATGTTATATCTTGAATTCCTACATTTGGAAGCTAGGTTTTTAGAGATATTTGATGGCTCCCCTAAACTTGATTTGAAATTAGTGAATCCTAATACTCTTATACAAGAGTAACTAGTAATTTTCATGATTTCATGACTAATTGTGATTTTCCCTACTTATGGAATTTTGGGTTATGAAGTTGATGTAAGGTTGCTTGATTTTATTTAAGTTCATAGTCTCTTTTATTATTATTGAGTCAAGTGTGAATCATATGTATTTATGATCATGAGTCTTTAAGCATGCAAATCTCATGTTTTGAACCTGAGCTAGATAAAGAGTATGTTTTGTGAAAGAAGAAAATCTCAATCCATGCTATGTAAGAACATAAGGGTCCTATATGTTATGACTCAACATTCATGTTATAGCTTCATGAGAATATTATGAAACTTTATGTAAGATCATGAATTCCTTTCTTTATATGTCATGGATATTGTATATGATGGAGTATGCCAAGTATGCTATGAAACACATAGAAGTTGTATGGAAGCTATGTATTATTGAAAGGTCTTCTTTATGATGCTATGATGTACAAGTTTATGCATGTGATAACTGTACTCTTGTCCATATATTATTTGGGACTAGACTCATTGGAGTCAAGAATGAATGAATGTTGATGGTAGAGGATCTCCCATCTAAGGTATGACTGAGGAGCTATCCCACGACTTTGATTTTATGATATCAATGGGTTGGATATTGGATAAGTTGCCCTACCACATGACTTGGAATGATTTTATAATATGATGCTAAGACTTATAATATTCCTACTCTTGTGAGAGAACTACCTAGCACCGAGTGGACTAGAAGCGATTACCTAAGCCCTAAAAATACGTGCCACCGTTGGTAAAGGGATTAGAGGCGATTATCCAAATTTCTAAGAGGTGAGTACCCTAAATATGAGGGCTTAAAGAAAAGTACTTGAGTTCAGGCATGAGGTGAGTACTCAAGTCTAAGAACTATAGGCGAGTACCCAATTCACAAAGTCTTAATGGATCCACTTAGGCATTAGTAAGTTTACCTTGGCAAAGTGATTTCTCCCTTTCTTCTGGTGTATGGAACATATTGGGACTCCATGGATTAGCTCACATGGTTTATGTCAGTTATGGTTTCTCTCACATATGGTCAATTTCTCCTCATGCTCCCAAGCGGTCCTCTTATGATAAATGAAAATGGTTCATTTATGTTATGTCCAAAGGTGATTTAAAGTTCCTATGATTCATTGTTTCATAAGTTCAAATGGTATTTCTCCTAAAGGTACATGATTATGTCTACAAGTGAGTAAGGTGGTCTCCATTATGATTACTAGTGTTCCTTGTATAATAGTCTTTTATGTAAAGTGATGTATTGTTCACCCAAGAATATTAATACTTTAGTTACGTATGACATCACGTATTTCTCACTAAAGTTTATGCGACCTATCATGTATTCAAGAAAGGGTAAGTTCTTTATTTCTCATATGCATTATTCCATGTTCTATGGTGAGAGTAAAATGTCTAAATGATCACCCGTATGTATGTTCCAGGTTTATAAAATTTTCTTGTTTATGTCTATGTCAATCCATGCATCCTGCTATGTTCTTTCTAAAGTTGTCTTTTCACGTTTAAATGATATTATGACTTACTAACACCCTTGTAAATGTATGATTTTTAACATGAGACATAGCATGAATCATTTTATCATTTATTCCCATGCCATTTATTGCATATCTACATACTAGTACATTTCAAGTACTGACACATACTTCTATGCCTGCATGATTTAACCATGCAGGGACCGAGGCACATCGATATCCTCTAGTTCAGGGGCAATAACCTAGTTTTCTTTCTAGATTGATGTATAAGACATTCTAGTTTCCAGTTATATATTTCTTTTGCTATGTATATATTTGAGGGTGAGCTCGAACATGTCTTAGCCCTCACCAAGTTCTTGTTAGAGGTATTGTTGGACAATGTTATGATGGTATCCGGTTGTTATATTCCTTTATGACTTTTAAGTTGTGGCCCTTAGTCCCGTTTCCCTAGTTTTCTATTTCATCCTTGCATTTTATTCCTGTGAATGCTTATGATACGTAAGATGTCTTGGGTGAGGTACCTTCAGGTGTCTCATTCGCTGTGTGACAACTAGGCCTCGGGTAGTTACACCCCTTGTGGATCATGAATGATTATGGATCTACCTTTGGCAAATAAGACACCTCTTTATCCATTATGGGGTGGACGACAAAGTTCCAAGTTATAGCTCACTTGGTCTTATGTCTGTTACAGTCCCATCCTCGATATGTATGAATTATCTTTGCATTCATGCATCATACACCTCATGGGATATTGATATACTATTTTCTTGTTATACGATTCTTTGTATATATATGCCCTTGTAATCTAACATTGAATGCAGGTTTAATGAGTTCATGTGTATTGCATGCCCACATAATTAGTACATTCAAATGTACTAATACATACTTTAGCTTACATTATCTAATCATATAGGGACCGAGGACTACCTTCATCCACCGTACAACAGCTAGATCAGATCATGAGACACTTGTTATGGTGAGTCCTATCCTCCAAGGACAAACCACCATTCGTCTACCTATGGTGTTTGTTTATGTTATTTACCTTAAGGGTGAGCCTGGGACATGTCTTGAACCCTGTCCTATCTTATGATTAGAAGTATCATTGGACATCTTGTAGACTCTTGCACGGATTATATGTTATGTGTTGTCTTCAGAGATTATGTTTATGGTTATGGCTATTATGAATTGATTATGAGCATTATGGTATGTGATTATGTTATGATATGGAAATGAGAAAGATCTTAAATCCCATATTGACCCCATAGAGTGAGTCATACTTAGCCACCCCTTAGTCTTTAAGTGCTATGTGTTATGTGAATCCATGTTAATCTCTATTCCTATGATGTCTTCATAGCATGAGTCCTACTTTCCCTTCCCTTAGAACTATGTTTTTACTATTTCATGTACACTTCCAAACCAGTGATGTGCGAATGATGCTATGATGCTTGTTTAGGGCCTTTTGGGTTCCCGTTCGCGAT
>JAPFFP010053674.1:0-29579 GCA_026153255.1 Solanum medicagineum | reverse complement strand
TGAAGACATATTTCGGGCTCACCCTCATAGTATCAAGCTCTCAACATAAAGAAATAGCATAAGCAAGAATAAAATAGCTAGTGTTGCCGAACTTGAGGACTCACCAAAGCTTCTTTTCAAGATGTACAAAACTAACCACGTAGAGGATGCTAGTGAGGAGCTCCGGTTCCTACATGATAACATCATATAGGCATAAAATATGTGTTAGTACGTTTGAATGTACTAAGTATGTAAGATGTAATACAACAAGACATAGGCAACATAAGCAATGAAGCAGTATATTAACAATATGGCATGCATGATCAATGCTTGAAGTAAAAACATGCTTGTATAGAACATGTTAAAGGTATAGAAAGAGACCATTATCATAAACAAAGAAAAGTACTACTTGGAATCCAAGTCATATCACCCCCTTGGAAGGTGATTGAGGTATCTACCCCTCAAGTGGTAGATGGGCATAGCACCCGCCATCATAGTGGTCAAGGTATATACCCCTCAACATGGTAGATGGGCATAGCACCCCCCTCAAAGTGACAAAGGTATGTACCTCTCAACATGGTAGATGGGCATAGAACCTCTCCTTCAAAGTGGTCAAGGTATATACCCCTCAACATGGTAGATGGGCACATCACCCCAATCAAAGTGGTTGAGGCGTATCACCCCCTCAACATGGTGTGGTCAACTTGCAACCTAAAGATACTTTTCATGAATTCAATACATACATACAATCCTTTCATCATTATATAGTCACTTGACTCATGGGCCACGCAATAGATCATCAATAACTCAAGAACCCTTAACCGAGCATTTCATCAAACGCTTGGCAGATGTGTAGTGCTAGTTTAAAATTATACAATTCAAGTGTAAAATCATGTGAGAAAACTCAATGTAAATCAACCCATAAACACTTGGTAATAGCCCCATGCAAGATACATTGAAATCCCTCATCAAATCTCATAATAGATTTTAGATTTATAGCTCAAAACATGCTTAAATAGTCAACATTTCATGAAACCCCAACATAGTTTCTAATCAAATTCATAGTAAGAGATACCCAAAGATAATTCAACTTGAAAAAAATGCAAGTTACATAAAAAGGAAGTTTGGGCACCATGGGTAAAAGGATCCAGTGGTTTGAAACCCACACACCTCAAATTTGGAGATTTTCTTGATGAAGAGTTGGATGAGAACTTGAAGTTTGAATGAATTTCTTGAGATCCGGAAATAAGTTTGGGACACTTGAATTTGGATGAAATATTTGCTGAGTGTTAGAGAGGGTTTTGAGAAATGTCTTGGGAATTTCGAATTTTTATACGGTTGCTCTAAAATCGGGGTTAGACCCATTTCCCACTCAATGTTTTCCCTTGATAAAGAATATGAAGTTGGATTTTCGATATCATGCATGGATTTTGAGATACATGGAAATTACGATTATGGGCACTTTTGAGGCACATTTTTGGGCACTTTTTGGGGTCGTTTCAATATCTCCCCCTTGGTAACATTCGTCCTCGAATGTCAAAGAAACGTATATAAGAGAAGTAAACAACATAATTTCAGTCCACACAAGAATGCAACAATGCACTTAAACATCATTTTAAAAATCTCAACATAAGTGGCAAAAATCACCATGAATCTGTCAACATAAAGATGAATGCATGCAAATGACATAGGGTCTAAAACATAAGACTTGAAATCACATAGGGGACTTAGAATTAGTATTTAGGCTTGAGTAGAATGGAAGAGATAGGGATATCGATTTTGCATGTCCGCTTCGGCCTCCCATGTGGCACTTTCAACTTGTTGATTCCTCCAAAGGACCTTAACTGAAGCCACATCCTTGTTCCTTAACCTCTTTACTTGTCTATCCTAAATATCTACTTCAACCTCTTTATAAGTCAAGTTGTCTTTAACGGCACCCACAACATCCAATTGGACAATAGCATTCGGGTCAGCCATACATTTTCTCAACATGGAAACATGGAAGACTAGATGAACCAAGTCCATTTCACTAGGCAACTCTAACTCATAGGCTACCTTACCAGTCCTCCTCAACACCCTATAAGGACCCACAAATCTTGGACTCAACTTACCCTTTTTACCAAAACGGACCACACTAAGATAACCTTCATTTCAAATTTTACTTAACTCAATAGGAATTCACTTGAACATTATATTTTCACACAAGTATAGGCTTAAAAACACCTGGTACATTACAATATCTTTCCCTTGGGATCATTCGTCCCCAAATGAGACAAGAGTAGTTTGAATGAATAGGAATTGAAATAGTGACTAAGAGCTTAACATGTCAAAATGCAAAATAGAGCTTATTTTCATGCAAAACTTATACAAATATCATAATGTGGCATCAAAATAATTATGCATGCTTAATGATTATAACAGTGACAAAATGGTACAGAATGAGAAATTCGGACTCGAGGAATAGAATTACCTAAACCTTAGGATTGATTGGTTGGAAAAAGATGGGAATATTTCTTCATCATGTCTACTTCAGCTTCCCATGTAGTACTCCCAACATGCTGGTTCCTCCAAAGCACCTTGACGAATGCCACATCTTTATTTCTCAACCTCTTGACTTGTCGATTCAAAATTTTTACCGGTACTTCTTCATAAGTCAAATTTTCTCCAAACTTCACAACATCCAATGGAACTATAGAACTTGCGTCACCAATGAACTTCCTTCACATAGATACATGAAAAACAGGGTGAACCAACTCCATCTCATTAGGCAACTCAAGATCATAAGCTACCTTTCTAACCCTTCTTAAAATCTTGTAAGGACCCACAAATCTTGGCCTCAACTTGCTCTTTTTGACAAAATGAACAACTACCTTCATAGGTGAAACTTTGAGATACACCCAATCTCCCACATTAAATTCAAGATCTCTCTTCCTCATATCTGAATATAACTTTGGTCGGCTTTGAGCCATTTTCAATTTGTCTCTTATCATCCTCACTTTTTACACAGCCTCCAAGACTGAATTCGGGCCTAATAATGCCATTTCACCAACCTCAAACCACCCAACTGGTGATCTACATCGCCTATCATAAAGAGCTTCAAATGGAGCCATCTCGATGTTAAAATGATAACTGTTGTTATATGCAAACTCAATAAGAGGTAAGTGATCATCCCAATTACCTTTAAATTCCAAGACACATGCTCTCAACATATCCTCCAATGTTTGAATGATCCTTTCAGCTTGACCATCTATTTGAGGATGGAATGCGGCATTCAGCTTAACTTTGGTACCCAAACCTCGTTGGAATGTCTTCCAAAATTGAGAATTGAATTGGGGCCATGATATGATATTAATGACAAAGGAACACCATGTACCAGTCTAACTAACGAATATATAACCTTGCATAATATTTAGCACTATACGAAGTCTTAACTGGCAAAAAATGAGCTGATTTAATCATACGATCCACAATCACCCAAATTAAATCATATTGTTTTCGAGTCCGAGGCAATCCAACAATGAAGTCCATATTGATTTTCTCCCACTTCCAAGTTGGGATTTCAATGTCTTGAGCTAGCCCACCGGGCCTTTGATGCTTGGCTTTCACTTTCTGACAATTTGGACACTCGGCTATAAACTTGGCTATATCCTTTTTCATATTACCCCACCAATAGACTTCCTTCAAATCTCGATACATTTTGGTGCAACCCGAATGAATGGAATAAGATGAATTATGAGCCTCTTGTAACATCAAGGTTCTCAATCCATCTACATTCGGCACACACAACCGGCCTTAGCATCTAAGGACATTATCTCCCCCTTGTGAGAAAACCTCCATTTTGTTTTGTTCAACTAATTTCTTTAATTCAATCAAAGTAGGGTCAAGGTCTTGCTTTGACTTCACATCAACAATCAAAGAAGATTGAGACCCATTGTGAACAAATATGCCACCACCATTAGTACCTTCCAACCCAACACCCGATCTAGCCAACTGATGACTTCCTTTGCCAACTCTTTCTTTTCACCCTCAACATGACTCTACTACCCATGGTTATTCTACTCAAAGCATCGGCCACCACATTGGCCTTAGTTGGATGGTAGTGGACACTCATATCATAGTCTTTCAGAAGTTCAAGCCATCTCCGTTGCCTTAGAGTCAAGTCCCTTTGAGTGAACACATACTGCCCTTGTGATCGGTAAATACATCCACATGAACCCGAGATAGTGACGCCAAATTTTTAGAGCAAAGACTACCGCTGCCAATTCAAGGTCATGAGTTGGATAATTGCGCTCATGCACTTTCAACTGTCTATAACCATAAGCTATGACCATACCATTTTGCAACCCCAACCCAACTCTAAATATATCACAATATACCACAAAGTCATCCAAACCATCTAGAAGAGTCAGGATGGGAGCCGAAGTCAGCTTATCTTTCAATATGTGGAAACTCTTCTCACATTCATCAGACCACATGAACTTGGACTTTTTTGGGTCAATTTTGTTAAAGGGGATGCGACGGAAGAAAACCCTACTACATGTCATCGATAGTAACCTGCCAAACCCAAGAAACTCCTTATGTCAGATGGATTTAAGGGTCTAGGCTAGTTTTGGACCTTCTCAGTCTTCCTTGGGTCCACCATAATACCTTTATCAGTCACCACATGTCCAAGGAGAGAAACTTCTTTCATCCAAAATTCACACTTGCTGATTTTGTGGTACAATTTCTCATCTCTAAAAGTTTGAAGGACTGTTCTCAAATGTCCGTCATGTTCCTTCTCACTTTGGGAGTAGGCTAGTACATCATTAATAAAGACCACAACAAAAAAATCAAGGTAAGGTTTGAAGACACGATTCATAAGATCCATAAACATAGCCAGCATATTCGTCAATCCAAAAGACATTACCAAAAACTCACAGTGCCTATACCTTGTTCTAAAAGCTATCTTAGGAATATCACTTTCCCTAACTCGTAACTGGTGATACCCAGAATGAAGGTCGATACCAAGAAAATGTCTAGCTCCTTGTAGTTGGTCCAATAGATTATCTATCATCGGAAGTGGGTACTTATTCTTAACGGTGACTTTGTTGAGTTGACGATAATCAATGCACATTCGGAGTGACCAGTCCTTCTTCCTTACAAACAGAACAAGAGCACCCCATGGAGATTTGGTAGGCCTAACAAATCCATTCTCCAATAAATCTGTCAACTGATACTGAAGTTCTTTCAACTACGCTACTGCCATCCTATAAGGTGGAATAAAAATAGGTTTGGCATTGGGAAGGAGGTCTATGCCAAAATCAATTTTCCTTTCGGGTGGAATACTAGGAAGATCTTTGGTAAACACATCAGGGAACTCATTGACTATAGGAACTGACTCAAGAGAAGGAACCTCATAAGACACATCTCGGACCCTAACCATATGATAGATACACCCCTTAGATATCATCTTACGATCTTTAAGATATGAAATAAACCTATCCTTCACCATAGAATCTTGCCCTTTCCACTCAAACAAGGGTTCATTAGGAATTTGGAATTTAACTTTACGGGTTCTACAATCTATGGTGGCATAAAAGGCATGTGACCAGTCCATACAAAGGATGACATCAAAATCTACCATAAACAATTCAATAAGATTGCACAGAAGACTCTTATGCATAATATGCACAGGAACATTTTTATAGACTCTTTTAGCAACTATTGACTCACCCACGAGAGTAGAACGAAGAAAAGGGTCATGCAAAATTTCGGGACTTAAAAATTGAACCTATTGCAAGGAAAGGGGTCACAAAGGATAAGTTGGCACCAGGATCCAACAACACATAAACATCAAAATCAACCACTTTCAATATACCCGTGACAACCTTTGGATGATCTTCCACCTCTTGCCTCCCATGTAATGCATAGAACCTATTGTTGCGAGGACCACCACTTTCTTGCATAGCTTGTGGCTTTTGGTCCTCCTGCACATCTTTACCATGCGGGTGACTACCCTTATCCTTATTATGAGCCTTGGGGCAGTTTGCAATTTTGTGACCTAGTTGGTCACATGCAAAACAACTTCCCGACTCCTAATAGCACATACCACCATGGCTCTTACCACACTATTTGCATGTTGGCCAAGCTTGAGCATGGCCACCACTTTGTTGACTCTTAGCATATTGAAACCGATCATTAGTATGCCTTTGGTTGAAGGCATTCGAAGACCTTTGTTGTTGGAACCTTTGGTTTTTGATGACCTCGGTTACATCACCACCCTTGTGACCTTGATACTCACCATCCCACGTCAGCCTCTTACCATCATTTTTCCTCAGTTTGCGAATCTTCTTTTTCTCAAGTTGCTCGGCATAAATCATAAGCCAAGACAAATCCATGTCTTGGATTAGTAGGGCAGTTTGGCATTCTTCGTTGATGAGGTCGGAGACTCTTGAAACAAACATATTCATCTTAGACCTAGGATCGAATACTAGCATAAGAGCATATTGTAGAGTGTGTTAAATTTTAGTAAGTACTTGCAAACGCTCATCGACCCTTGCCTCAAGTTCATAAACTCTTTAATTTTGGCTTGCTTCCCTTAATTCAAGAGGGAAAAAGTGGTCTAAGAACGCAGCCTTGAATTCTTCCCAATCAACTAGATCACCAAGTACCCTTTCACCTTCCCACTGATCATACCAAATCTAGGCAAGGCTTTTAAGTTGGTAGGCTGCCAATTCCACCTTCTCCTCCGATGACACACCCATAATTGAGAGAACCTTGTACACCTCATTAATGAACTCCAGGGATCCTCATCAATTCTATTTCCATAAAATTCTGGCAGGTTCATATGGGTGAAATCTCTCACCCTTGCTTCCTAGGTGCGAGCTTGAGGTGTTGGAGCTTGAGGTTTAGCTTGCGTAGCCTGATTGGCAACCATTTGAGCCAAAAATGAGATAACATTCCTAAACTCGACGTGGGACACATTACCCTCTTCTGGAGGTTGAGGAGCCTCACATACGAGAATATTTCTTCTTAGTGACATTTTCTACAGTGCAACGAACAAGTCTTTAGAAGGAAGGATATCTTAAGTTCACTCTAAGGCATGATTTCATTTAAACAAAGAAGTGAGACAATCCTAAACATCTCATAGCCTCCTATTCATAGTTGTGGCGTAATTCACCACCATGAATAAGACCCTACTAGATGCAGTGTGTTGACTTCAAAGGATCATTTTAAAACCTTGTGCTCTGATACCAAGCTCGTCACGACCCAAGCCTAGGGCCTAGGTGTGACACAAGGAATGAAAACTCGAAGGCCCCCAAACAAGCCTCTTAAATCATAATTGCACATTATAGGGTTAAATGGTAAATGACAAATAGATGACAATGAAATATAGGTAATGGGACTAAGGGACGACTTGTAACCATAAGCGGAAGTATAAGTTCAAAAGTTTAAAACATACCAAGTGTAGCAATAGTCCAGACACACCACTAAACAATGACAATGAACAGAGCCAAGAATACAAGTCTAGGCTCCTCAATACTAAGTCAAAATGAATATACATCAAATATTTGAATAAAAAAGGCAAAGCTTGAAGATAAGGGTTTTGTTCCCAATGAATGGGAACTCACCAAAGCTCAAAGTCTTCATGGAGCAATCTAGCCACGCAGAGGAGGATGAGGTAGATCGCCTGCCCCTACATGATTATAGCATGTAGCAAAAATGCGGTCAGTACTTTGGAATGTGCTAAGTATGCGGGTATGCAATGCAACAAGTAAGTATAATGACAGATAATACTTACCCAATATGACAAACTCCAAGCTTGAATAATATATTCAATTCCAAAGTAAAGCGTAAAGTAATGCCATGAAAATGCATAGAGAAGCCATAAGCAAGTGTGGGAATAAGACCATAACCGACAAAATCATATGAGCTATAATATAGAATACCGATGTCATACTCCACACCAGCCAAAGAGTGAGTCAACTTGCCAGGGTATAACTCCAGAAATGGAAATAATAAATGGATTCACTAATCAGAAAGCCTAAAAAGGCATAATAAAATATCCTACGGTGGCACGTAGTTACGAGATTAGAAGCTTTATATAAGACCCCTTAGGTCAAGTCCCACTCCTAACTCATCTGGTGCTAAGTCAAAATCCCACGAAAACGAATAATGCACATTAGAAATAATCAAAACTTAATTTAGTTTGGAAAGTCATAGATTGTAAAATAAATCATTTTCAACTTGTACCTAGAATAACTCCTTAACAAAGATTCAAAGTGAAACTGAATGGGTCTTAAGTCACCCAATTTACTTATTTTTATCCAAAATCATAAGTTCATAGTATGCTATGAAAGCCAAATATCCAAAGTTCATAACTCAACTTAAATCACATGGGGGACTAGTTCAATAACCTTAAAACCACAAGTTTTATATTCAAACAAAGTTACAATAATCATAGGAACATTTTTAAGATAAAATCATAATAACTCATTTGTGGATCTAAGACTTGAAAATATAGGTTAGCTTAAATAATGCAAATCTGAAATGCTTGAATTAAAACCTTGATAAATATACATGAATAATCATAAAAATGTGTGAATAACCATAAATTAAGCAAAGATCAATTAGTATGCAATTGTGCATGAATCAAAGATTGAAAATTCGTAATTCTAAATTTAGTCTTTTGAAGAGGACTTCTTGGTTGAAAAGAAACCAAGAATCAAACCCATATACTTGCTTGATTAGCCTTGATAAGATGAAGAGACTTGATGGAGATCTTGAAGAATATTTAGCCTAAGTGTTGAGAGAGTTTTGGGAGAGCAATATAGATAGGGGATTTGGTTTCTTTGAAGAGTGATGTAGAGACTAAGTAGAGGGGGGTTATTTATATTGATTTTGTGGGGGTTATAAGGGTCATTTAATCACTAAAAAGTTTTCGAAAACATGTGGGGAAAAGGGCATAAAATCATGTGGTGCAAAGGGACTTTTTGACTCACTTTTAAAAAGAAGAAAGATGCCAAACACAAGGGAGTGGGCATGGGACCTAGGTATGGCAGCATTATCTTTTTCCATGGTGCTATGGCATGGTATGGTATGTCCTCAAGTCGTGCTAAGGGCATGCCAAAGGATGCCCATGCAAGCCATGCAACAATCGCAAAAGAATTACTCCCAAACAAGTTAATTACTGAACCTTCACATATACCTTCATTTCGAATAATTCCAAATGCAAACCAAACTTCATTTTTAGTCTTAACTTCACATAACATTGCCCCCAAAATAGTATGCGAATGATAAACAGACCGCCCTTCTAAGACCACCTCAAAAATCATATAACTAAACCAAGCTAATCGCTAAGATAACCTTCATTTCAGATTTTACTTAACTCAATAGGAATTCATTTGAACATTATTTTTTCATGCAAGTATAGACTTAAAAACACCTGGTATATTGCATCTTTCTTCATACCTCCCCACCAAAACACATTCTTGAAATCCCTATACATCTCTGTAGAACCGGTGTGAATAGAATAGGAAGAATTATGCGCCTCATCAAGAATCTTCTCTCTCAAGTCATCAAAACAAGGCACACACAACCTACCTTGGTACCTAAGGGCACCATCTCCCCCTTGGGAGAAAACCTCCACCTTGCCCTCCTTTGCCAAGGCTTTCAATTCTAACAAGGAGGAATCAAGATCTTTTTTTGCTTTTACCTCATCAACCAAGGAAGACTTTGAACCATTAACAACCAAAATGTCATCATTATCCACCTCTTCCAACCTAGCCCCCAATCTAGCCAACTTGATGGACCTCTCTAGCCACCTCTTTGCCACCATTATCAACATGACCTAGGCTACCGATAAACACCCTGCTCAAAGCATCTGCCACATCATTAGCCTTACAAGGATTATAATGCAAACTCATATCATAATCCTTAAGAAGTTCTAACCACCTTTTTTGCCTCAAGTTGAGATCTTTTTGAGTGAACAAATATTGGAGGTTCTTATGATTAGTAAACACATGCACAAGCACCCCATACAAATAATGACACTAAATTTTCAAGCAAAAATGGAGGCCAATTCAAATCATGAGTAGGATAATTCTTTTCAGGTACTTTGAGTTGCCTAGAAGCATAGGCTGTTACCTTATTTTGCATCAACAGATAGCTCAAACTAATTCGGGAGGCATCACAGTACACAACAAACCCTTCCAACCCTTCCGGTACAGACAAGATAGGACAGCACACAAGCTTATCCTTCAAGGTTTGAAAACTCCTTTCACACTCATTGGGTCAACTTAGTCATCGGAGAAGCAATAGAAGAGAACCCATTCACAAAACTCCAGTAGTAACCCGCAACCCAAGATGCTTCTAATGTCCCATGGGGTCAATGGTCTAGGCCAATTTCTAATCACATATATCTTCTTAGGATCCACCTTAATACCAACCCCCGACACCACATGACCTATAAAGGCAACCTCCTTCAACCAAAATTCACACTCTCATACTTAGCATACAACTTTTCTTCCCTTAATCTTTGCAACATTACCCTCAAAATGAGCCACGTGCTCCACCTCACTATGAGAATAGATCAAAATATCATCAACACCACCAAAAGCAAATCAAGGTAGGGTTTAAAGACCCTATTCATAAGATCGATGCAGATAGTTGGTGCATTGGTCAACCCAAAAGACATAAGTACAAATTCATAATGCTCATACCTAGTTCGGAAGGCCATCTTGGGAGTGTCACACTTCCTCAACTTCACTTGATGATACCTAGACCGAAGATCAATCTTAGAGAAGTGACCAGCCCCTTAAAGTTGATCAAACAAATCATCATTCCTTGGCAGAGGATACTTCTTCTTTATGGTGACCCTATTAAGCTGCCAGTAGTAAATACAAATTCCAAGACACCTATCCTTCTTCTTCACAAACAACACCGGTGCACCCCAAGGTGATTTGCTAGGACTAATAAAACCCTACTCCAACAAATCCCTCAATTGCTCTTTCAACTCCTTTAACTCCGTCGGGGCATATGGTAAGGGGAAATAGAAATGGATTGGGTATCGGGAAGGAGGTCTATACAAAAGTCTATTTTCCTTTCCAGAGGAACACCAAGAAGGTCATTTGGAAAGACATCAAGTAACTCACTCGCCATTGGAACCGAGTTTATAGGAAGTACTTTAGACTCCATATCCCTAGCCCTCACAAGATGATAAAGACACCCCTTGGAGATCAACTTTTGGGCTTTGATGCAAGAGATGAACCTACCCTTGAATACCACATCATGACTCTCTCACTCAAGGACGGGTTCATTTAGGAATTGGAATTTGACACTACAGGTTCTACAATCAATAGAGGCATAGTATGCATGCAACCAATCTATCCCAAGTATGACATCAAAATTAACCATATCCAACTCAACAAGATCACAAGCCAAGATTTTATGCAAGATGCAAATGGGACAATTTCTATAGACCCTTCTAGAAATAATAGATGCACCAATAGGAGTAGACACTCATAAGACTCATACAACAATTCGGGCTCAACATGAAACTTTTTGGCAATAAGAGGAGTAACAAAAGAAAGAGTGGTACCCGGGTCTATCAATGCATACACATCAAAATCAAAGACTTTTATTTACCGATGATGGCATCGAGCACCTCATCAACCCCTTGCCTCCAATGGAGAGCGTAAAATCGATTGTGCCTAGGGCTCCACCTTGTTGGCCTCCTCTCCCCAAAGGAATCGCATTAGCACCCCGGCCTTGAGGACGAACATCCTTACCCTTATTGCGATTACATGGACAATCAATCATCTTTTGGCCTACTTCCCCACAACTATAGCAAGCATTAGTATTTCTCAAGCATGGGCCAACATGACCCCTACCAAACTTTGGACATACGGGTCTAGGCATGACACTACCACCCTCTTGGGGCCTTGGGTAGTCATTGGCAAATCTCTCACTAGGAGCATGAGAAGGCCCTTGGCCTTGGTGAAACCAGCCACCCTTGTGACTTTGGAACTTGCTATTAAGACAGGCCCTCTTGGCCTCATGACCCCTTCTCTTCCTCAAGTTCTTCTCCCTCCAGTTGTTCGGCATTAGTCAACAAGTATGACAAATCCATGTCACTAATCAACATGGCGGTAAGACATTCTTCACTCACAAAATCGGATACACCCTTCACAAACTTATTCATTCTAGACCTCAAGTTGACAACCAAGTGCGGAGCATATTTTGAGAGTTGGTTGAACTTGAGAGCATACTCCCCCTCACTCATAGACCCTTGCTTTGAATTCATGCACTCCACCGATTTGACTTCCGTAAGATCAAGAGGGAAGAACCGGTTGAGGAAAGCTGCCTTAAACTCATCCCATACAACCACATAGTAATTTCCCTTCTCCTCCTTCCATTGAGTGTACCATATTTGAGCCACCCCCTTGAGTTGGTTAGCCGCCAACTCTGCCTTCTCTTCCGACCTCACACCCATAATGGACAACACTTTGTATACCTCATCAATAAATTCTTGATGGTCCTTATTCACCTTAGACCCATTGAACCCTGGTGGGTTCATCCTCATAAAGTCTCTCACCCAAGATGCCAGAGTAGAAGCATGAGCAACTTGGGCCTCTTAGTTGACTTGATTAGCCACAACTTGAGCTAGCAAAGTGAGAGCATCCCAGAGCTCACCATGAGCCGGTTGTTCCTCGGGTGTACGGGCTATTCTTCCTATTGTGTTAGGCATGATCTAGCATAGCAAAGAATAATCATTAGGGGGAAAACCTTACCTTAACTTCTATAGCACGACATTGAATAAGAAGAAGGGAAATATTTCCTAAAATGTCCAACAATCTATTACTCATAGTTGTGGTGCACAACACAACCATGAATAAGACTCTAATCAATGCAGTGTGTTGGATGCCAAGGACCATTAACAACCTAGTGCTCTGATGCAAAGTTTTTCATGGCCCAAGCCTAGGTCCTAGACGTGACACGGTGAATGTGAACACGAAGGGACCCCAATCAAGCCTCTTAACATATCATTACACATCCTTGGTTGCGGAAGTAATTAAATAATAAGAGGGGCTATAGGACATATTTCATATCATAAAGTGTCAAAGGAGTCAAGCTCATAGCATTATTACATAACTTGTCCAACAACACCTCTAAACATAGAAATTAGCGGGGAAAAAGACAAGCAACCGGGCTCACACTCATATTCAAAGCATAACATAAACCAAATAGAGTCTATACATAGCATGGATCAAGAGAAGTACACCCCCGAAGTTGAGGACTCTCCTACTTACTTTGAGAGATATCACACTAGCCACGTGGAGGAGGAGGATGATCAAGTGGGGCTTCGGTTCCTACATGGTAACATCATGTAGGCATAGAGTATGGATTAGTACGTTTGAATGTACTAATTATGGAGGATGCAACGCAACAATAGATAGGCAACATAGTCAAAATGCAAAATTAGGCAATAGATGAACATATAATAATATGGCATGCATGAATGATACTTGAAGCAAACATGCTTATATATACAATATATCACATATGTAGGAAAATAGACAATAATCATCGACCAAGCAACTAAGTACTTGGAATCTAAGGTAGACCACCCCTTAGTAGTGATTGAGGTACCAACCCCTCAATTGGTTAATGGCTTACCACCCCCATCCAAGGCGATTAAGGTACCAACCCCTCTATTGGTTGATGGCTTACTACCCCCATCCAAGGTGATTGAGGTACCGACCCCTCAATTGGTTGAGCTTACCACCCCTATCCTAGGTGATTGAGGTACCAACCCCTCAATTGGTTGATAGCTTACCACCCCCATCCTAGGCGATTGATGTACCAACCCCTTAATTAGTTGATGGCTTACTACCCCATCTTAGGTGATTGAGGCATTACCCCTCAATTGGCTATGGTCAATTCACGACACAATAAATACTTCTCATGAAACCAACACATACATATCACCTTTTCATCATCATAAAGTCACTTAACTCATATGCCAAGCATTAGGCCTTCAACAACTGAAGATACATTAACCGAACATTTCATCTAACACTTGGTGGGTGTGTAATGCTAGTGTAAAACCATGCAATTATGCAAGAAATCTTGAAGTAAGTCATCCCACTAATGCATAATACCATCATACAATATACATCAAAATCCTTCATCAAATCTCCAGATATATCACAGATTCATAGCGCAAAACATGCTGAAACAGTCACTTTACAAAAAAACATAATTCATAGTCAAATTCATAATAGAAGACCGATAAGTAAAATCAAGTTAGAAACATGTATTTTAGGTAAAAAGGAAGCTTGAGCACCATGGGAGAAAGGACGCATTAGTTGAAACCCACATACCTTGACTTTGGAGAATCCTTAATAAAGATTGAAAATGGAGACTAGAAGCTTTGAGTGAAATCCTTGATCCGAATGAGTTTTGGGACTTGAAATTTGGAGTGAAATATTTGTCTAAGTGTTTAGGACATTGGGGAATGTCTTGTATGATATGAGGTGAAATATGGCTAAGTATAGGTATTTTTACGTATGGGAGGACCTAGGCCCAAGATCCAAGACCCAAGACCCAAGAGCCTTGGACCTAAATAAAAAACTGCACAAAAAATTACACTAAGGCGCGCCCTTGGCGCATCGTGCCAGGGGTGCAGAAACCTCACTAGAATTCAATTTTTGGAAAATAGAAATTGTGATTTGTTTGCTCTGAAATTGGGGTTAGACCTATTTCCCACTCAATTTTGCCCCCTGATCAAGAATATGAAGTTGGATTTTCAATATCACGCATAAATTTTGAGATATATGGAAATTACGATTTTAGGCACTTTCAAGGCACATTTTCCAGCACTTTTTTGGGTCATTTCAGAACTTGACTCTAGAAGCCCTACAATCGATGGAGACATAGGAAGCATCTAGCCAATCTATCCCACGTATAACATCAAAATCAACCATGGAGAGTTCTACTAAGTTATAAGGGACAACATTATGCAAGATGTAGATAGGATAATTCCTATAAACCTTCTTGCAATAGTGGACTCTCCTATTATAGTACATACTTCATAAGTCTCTTGAAGGACTTTGGGACATGCATGGAATCTATTTGCAAGAAAATGTGTTAAAAATGAAAAATTAGCTCCCGGGTCTATTAATGCATAGGAAATAAAATTATAAACTTTCAACATATGGTGATAACATTCAAGGCCTTTTCCGTTTTTTGTCGACCATTGAGATCGTAGAAACGATTGGTCCTTGGAGCACCTTGAACTTGCCCACCTTGGCCTTGGGGCCTTGCATCTCCACTTCTGCAAACCATGGAATAGTGTCGCGGCTTCCCACACTTGAAGCATACATTTGAATTGGACAAGCACTCTCCCTCTTGGAGCCCTCCACATATGGGGAAATTTGGGCTTTGAGGCTTTGGATCTATCCCCTTATCTTTAGTGTTTCGGGGAGGAGTGTTGGTAGATCCTTTTCCCCTTGTCTTTTTGCACATTTTCACTCATTTGGTGAGAATATCCCCCACCATCAACCCTAGTCCTCTTGGACTCCCTTTCTCTCTCTCTCTCTCTCTCTCTCTCTCTCTCTCTCTCTCTCTCTCCTCCCTTCTACTCTTCTTCTTTCTCTACATAGTCCATCAACTGGGAGATGTCTATCTCCTTCACAAGAATCACTATCTTACACTCCTTTGATAGCAAGTTGGATACACCAGGGATGAATTTGTTCATACAGGCTCTTACATACGCTACAATGAGAAGGGCATACTAGGAGAGTTTGGTGAACTTGAGGTCATACTCCTTCATGCTTATGTGTCCTTGTATGAGATTGACAAACTCTTGCACTCTGGCCTCCCTCAGCTCTATCAGAAAGAACCCATCTAAGAAAGCACATTTGACCTTTTCCCACTCAATTGGACTCGCTCCTAGGCCTCTTTCCTCTGCCTATTAGTCATATAATATCTTAGCCACCCCTTTAGTTGGTAGGCCACCAACTCGACTTTCTCTTCTGATGGAATTCCCATGATGTTGCCAATCTAGTAAGGCTCATCAATGAAGTCAATGGGGTCCTCTTCCATCTTAGAACATGGAACTCAGGAGGACTCATTCTCATAAAGTCTCTAACTTGTGTAGTCAGAGTAGGCACTTGGGGAGGAATGGAAATCTCCCTATTGGATTGGTTATCTAAGGCTTGAGCTAGCATGGTGAACGTGACTCTAAACTTCACATGAGACACTCCATCATCTTGTTGTAGTGGAGGGGCTTGTTCCTCAGGAGCCTTTGTTGTGGAGCTCTTCCCAGTGGCATGATCTATAAATAGGAAAGATATCATCATTAGTTATAGGAGAACCTTAGTTGACTCTCAAGGTACGACATGAATAAGAAAGCAGGGAAGTATTGTTTAAATGTCTAATAGCCTTCCATTCAAGATAATGGCACGCTTCACAACCTTGAATGCGACTCTACTTGACATGGTATATTTTGACATCTGAGGAGCATTTTCAAGCATCATACTTTGATTCCAAGTTTGTAACAACTTAACCTAGGTCCTAGTCATCACACGACGAGTGAAACACAAGAAGGAACCTCACCCAAGCTATCTTATATATCAAGCATTCATAGATATAAAAACTCATAGATTTCCAAATAAAATTTGGGGTAGGGTTTAGGGACGACATTTTGCCAATGAAGCAACATTATAAACATAACTTCTGGCCGAATCTCAAACTAATCCTTGGATAGATGGAACCGGTATCAGTTGGTTTCAATCATATAGAAAATACTCCAAACATTAACAACATAGAATGTAAAAGCCTCTAAAGGCCAACATATAGATCAATGTCCAAAATACATAGCAAGAAGGAAAATGGTAGAGACATGAACTAAGGTCCCACAAAAAAACACTAGTCTTGAATGTAGGAGAACTAGCTAAGAGACGGTGGAGGAGCACTTGTCCCTACATGGTTAAACCATTCAGGAAAAATATACGTTAGTACTTTCGAAATGTACTAAGTATGTGAGATACAACGCAAACATGAAATTGTATGTCATCATTCATAAGTAATATATATACACACACCCCCACACCCACACATAGGATAGCAATGGTAACATAAACATGAGCTTAAGCATCCACAAGGAATAACACTCGATATGAAAAAGAATCATGCATAAATGAAACACATGTGATAGGACCAAGACATGGATCACAAACATTATGCGAGTAGGCCATAACCAACATATAAGACCATGTGAGCTACTATATGGACTATAACATAAACGTCTATGTTGGCACATAAAATCGGTTGCCAGGTGGATTTTCGTCACTTCGCATGCATCATCATTTAACATAAAATGGCCTATATGGATCCACTAGCCTAGCCTACAAGGTGTATGGTGGCACATAGTTAATGGGGCAAAGGGTTGCTTTTAGGATTCCCTTACGAACCCCACCTCGATGCCTTATTCGGTACTAAGTCATCCCACAGAATCATTAAGCATAATCTCGGTCGAATTATGGTGCTTAGAATCATAAGTAGTCATCTCAAGAGTAGGTCGAACTTATGTACCACCAAGTGAGAATTATCCTTTCATTATGGGGATTATCATAAACATTGTTTATTGCATTTTAAACATGAATCTTTGAGAAATCATCACTTTAAAAACCTTTATTTTATGCCCTAATATTTATCGTAAATCATGTAATACTTGACTTGAAACTTAGTGAGCAAATTCATAGGTTAAAATATCAATAAATCATGAAATTATTTATAGTCATAGAATATATGCATATTCAAGATATGTTAAAACTGCCCACACTTCATCATGTAAACCCACATCATTGACTCATCACTATCAACTCATAATACATAAAAATACTTAGTAGAATAACATCATTGAGGTCATCACTATCAACTCATAATACATAAAAATACTTAGTAGAATATCCTATGGCAACATTGGAAACATATAGGTTCATGAAACATCATGATATCATTATCATCATGCATGGTAATGTTGAAACAACTTAAAGAAAAAGTAAAAGCAGGACTTTGTGGGTGAAAGGAGACCCACAAATCATCTCACATACCTTAGGTGAAGTCTAGGAAAAAGGAACTTTCTCACATACCTTAGGTGAAGTCTAGGAAAAAGGAACTTAGTGTTATGGAAGAGACGCTCTTGAAACCCTAGCCTAGAGAGAATATCTTTTCCTTGGAAAATTTTAGAAGTGGGAGAATGAAAGGATTGGGTAGATCCTTAGGGTTAAGGATGTGATTTAGGGCCATAGAAGTCCCCAAATGACATGATTTAGGCTTAGAATTGGCGAAAAGGATGAAATTATCCTTCATTAAAATTGCCTAAAAAGAACCACAAGACCCTAATTACGAGTCGTAGATGAGGGTGGGTTATGACCCTAATATTTATGAAATGATGATAAGATGGGAGTAAACCTACACCTATATGTTAAAGTTATGTAGATGGACTATTTCTTTGATATGATGAAGTTATGATGTCTATTTTACAAGCTAAGAAATTATGATTTTGATAAAGTATAAGTTATTTAAAAAGCTATATATGCATGATTAAATATTCACCAGGATTTGACTTAGCACCAAATGAGCTTATGTGAGGTGATAGCATAATACAAAGCTCTACTACTTTGAAGGACAAGGATGAAAAGGATGAAGCTTTAGAAGATCAAAGCCATATAACAAGATCGCAAACCAAGGAGTTTAATGATAAGCATTAGCTTCAATTGCAGATCCAAAGGTGTCTTGCTGGGTAAGAAGAGCTAAAGCCCAAGAAGGATGAATTGTCCAAATGGTACAATTATTTGGTAGCCCAAGTTCAAGTCCAAGATGAAGAATTTTAGGGTTAAATTTCGTGCAAAGAAGGCCAATAAGAGTCCAAGAATCAGCCACAACAAAGGTTGCATTCTGCCCAAGTTTGTAGAGAAGACTAGTCAAACATTCCAAATATGTCAAGATTCTTTTCCTAGTTGGGTTTTACCTTTTTTCCTTATTTATATATACATTATTAATATTTTCCTTGTTCTATTTAAGATATCCTAGTACCATTTAATGCTTTCCTATAACTACTAGGTCTATTCCTAATTAAGGTAACTTTATTTCCTTTCTAGAGTAGGATTTACCTTGTAATTTCTTTCTAGGTTTTGGATACTCCTTGGGCCTAACCTAAGGAGACTTGGATGTCCAAGGACCCTATAATATGCATAGGAGTCTTTTTTCTTTCATTTAAATACAACTAGATTGATAAATAATATTTGAGAGAGTTCTATTGAACCTTTGTGACTTGTTCTTTGAGAATTTATCTTTAAACATTTACTAGTTCATAGTCCGAGGTATAAGTACTTTCTTCTTGTTATATCTTTGATTTCTTTTTGGTATTCTTTAGAACGTGATTAGTTTACATGCTAATTATTGTCTTTAGTTACTCATAAAGTGGTCAAGATCCGAATCTAACGTTTTGATTCATTTTCTCAAGTAAAGGCATTAGGTTTCTTCCATAAATCCTTACGTTGTTACTTGGATCTTGCCAAGGCCTCAGAATATCAATTTCTCGAAAATTATTAGATCTTTCCTTTGAATTTCCCGTACCGATAATTAGTTTTTATCTTTCTTTTTTTGTTGTTGCTTCCGCATTCTAGTATTCACTCTATCTTTGTATTGTTTCTAACCTCGATCCTATCAAGTGGTATCTAAGCGGTTCTATCAGGATTCCGTTCTTGATGAATCTTGGGATTTCTTAAATATAAAGAGCAAAAACAGAAAGTAATAAAGAAAAAAAGTTTTTAAAAAAGGAGATAATTTGCTCTTCAAGAAATCCATTTAGTTACCCTCAAAATCATGCATTAGTTGTTTCCAAATAAAAAGGAATTAAGAAGAGGGGATTCTAAATCTTTGAGGATACGGAAATCTTTTTTCTTATTCTTATATAATTCTAATTAAGTTCCTCTCTATTCCTATTGTTTTTTCAACTAAATCCTACTTGTTCTAGGACTAGTTCTTTACTTTTTTTAGCGCCTCAAAAATCTCTACTTTATTACTAAGAACTTGATACTTGTTTAGGTTTAATTATAAGTCTACAAAGCACTCATGTTCAAAGGTTATTTGAGGGGTAAAAAGGCAAGTGTGGGTGAGTTTAAAAGAGGGTAAAGGCCATATTAAGTGTGTGATTGATATTTTTCTTTAAGATGTCTAATTCAGGTGGTGATGAAGAAATGGATCATTTAGAAGCTGAGATTAAAGGAAAGAATGACTTCACACTTCAAGCTATTCACCAACAATTCGAGAGATAGAACCTTCAATTTCAAGAGATGAGAAATATGATCACCGAGCAGAATGAGACCATAGCTGCAATTAGGTGGGGGAATAATGTTGTACCACCCAATAATGTTAGACCCCAAGTAAGAAATGTATCCCATGCCTCTTTTGTAAATCTTGAATATGATAATGATGATTTTGATGGTGAACTTAATCTAGAAAGAAGAGATAGGAGGGGACAAAGAGGTAGGGTAGAAATGATAATATAAATAGTATAAAAATGAAGATTCCATCTTTCACGAGGACAAGTGACCAGACTTGTACCTTGATTGGGAGAGACAAGTTGAAGCCATCTTTGGTTGTCATAACTACTCTGAGGGTAAGAAAGTTAAACTTGTTGTTGTTGAATTTTCTAATTATGCTGCTTCTTGGTGGATAAAGCTTGCTAGGGAGAGAGTACAAGATAAGCTACCACCTATTGCCACCTGGGTAGAGATGAAGAGGGTGACGAGGAAGAGGTTTCTGCCATCATATTTCAAAGAGAGCTGCAATCTCGCCTTCAACACTTTAAGTAAGGTTCCATGTCGGTGGCTGAGTACTTCAAAAGCATGGATATGGCTATGATCCAAGCTAATTGCATGGAGGAAGAAGAAGCTACAATGACCAGATTTTAAGATGGTTTAAAATCTGAAATAGCTAATGTAGTAGAGATACAACAGTATGTAACTTTAGATGAGTTAGTTGATTTGTCTGTTAAAGTAGAAAAACAAATCAAGAAAAAGCATCGACCGAACTCATGGAGAAATTGGACAAACTCCATCTCTAAGAAGCCTTGGTCAAATCAAGAGGGAAAAGCTCCTTCTAAATCTCAAGAAGACAAAGGTAAAAGTAAAGTTGATGAGGGAGCTAAAACCTTCAATCCTAGATCTTCTAAACATTCTAGTTCTATTCAATGTCATAAATGTCATGGGAGGGATCATATGATGCATGAATGTCCAAGTACAAGAAACATCATACTTAGATAGAATGGAGAATACGAGAGTGGAAAAAGTGAGGGGGAAGAAGAAGATGGAGGAGGTGTAAGTGAGGAAAATGATTTAGAACTGCCCAATGATGGTACAATTAGGGAAGTTAGGAGAATTATAACTATTAATTTGTGTAGTAGTGATGAAGGATAGAGGGAGAATTTGTTCCATACAAGATGTGGAATAAAGGGGAGGACTTATTCTATGATTATTGATAGGGGAAGTTGTGCAAATGTGGTGAGTTCATATTTGGTAGATAAGCTAGGAATTGCATGCATGAAACACTCTACCCCGTATAGGCTCCAATAGTTGAATGATAGTGGAGAGGTAAAAGTAAACAAACAATTCAATCTTGGTACGTATGAAGATGAAATTCTTTGTGATGTAGTTCCAATGTAAGCATGTCATGTTTTACTTGATCGACCTTGGCAGTATGATAGGGATACTACTCATCATGGGAGAAACAATAGGTGCAGTTCTACATAATGGAATGAAATTTACTCTTGCACCATTATCTCCTTCACAAATGTTTGAAGATCAGAAATGATTGAGGGAAACAATGGGAAAGCAAAGGGGAGAGATAAAAAGTGAGCTTGAGGGAAAAGAAAAGGGCTAAGAGATAGAAAAAAGAGAAATGGCCGAGAAAAAGAGAGAGAGGGCCGCAAACTAAGTAAAGAGGTAAAAGAGGGTTTGAGTGAAAAAATAAAAAGTTTTGGTGAGAAGAAAGAGGCTAATGAAAAAAATAGACTCTTTAAGTAAAAGCCAAAGAGTGTTTGAATGCTAGAAAAGAGGGGCTGCCCATAGTACTACTTACTTACAAAGTAGTGTTGATTAACTTTGAAGAACTAACTCCTTCTTTGCCAAATAGTGTTTCTTTTCTTTTGCAGAGTTTTGAAGATGTTTTTCCTGATGATACTCCAAAGGGATTGCCACCTTTGAGAGGGATTGAGCACCAAATAGACTTTGTGCCCGGGGCTCAACTACCTAATAGCCTCCCTGTAGGAGTAGTCCTGAAGAGATTAAGGAATTACAAAGCCAAGTTGAAGAATTTCTTAAAAAGGGTTTTGTTTGAGAGAGCATGAGCCCATGTTCTGTTCCTGTCCTATTGGTACCCAAAAAGGATAGAACATGGAGGATGTGTGTGGATTGTAGAGCCATCAACAAGATAATGGTAAATTATCGCCATCCTATTCCTCGTCTTAATGATATGCTAGGTCAACTATATGGATCCAAAATCTTTTCTAAAACTGATCTTAAAAGTTGTTACCATCAGATTCGTATAAATCAAGGAGATGAGTGGAAAACTGCTTTTAAGACCAAATATGGACTTTATGAGAGGTTAGTTATGCCTTTTGGGTTAACAAATGGACCCAACACATTTATGAGACTAATAATCATGTTTTTAAAGATTTTCATGGAAAATTTGTTCTGGTGTATTTTGATGGCATCTTGATCTTTTCTCAAAATCTAGATAAACACCTAGAGCACCTAAAATAAGTTTTTGAAGTCCTTAGAAATCAGTGCTTATTTGCTAATCTCAAAAAGTGTACATTCTATGTGGATCGTGTAGTTTTCTTAGGTTTTGTGGTCAGTTCTAAAGGAGTTGAAGTAGATGGTGATATAATCATAGCAATTAAAGAATGCCCTAAACCTAATAGTGTAACTAAAGTTAGGAGTTTTCATGGACTTGCTAATTCTTATAGGAGGTTTGTCAGGGACTTTAGCACCATTGCTTCTCCTTTAATTGAAGTTACTAAGATGGATAAGATTTTTTCATGGGGAAAGGAAAAGATGATGCATTTAACTTTCTGAAAGAAAAATTGTGTTCTGCTCATCATCTTTTGCAATTACTTGATTTTTCTAAGTCTTTTGAAGTTTAATGTGATGCCTCTGGTAAGGGCATAGATGCTGTTTTGATGCAAGACTCCATGCTAATTTCCTACTTTAGTAAAAGCTAAGTGGAGAAATATTGAACTACTCAATTTATGATAACGGGTTATATGCCTTGGTTAGGGCGTTAGTTATATGGCAGCACTACTTGAGGCCTCGAGAATTCGTGGTCATGACTGATCATGAGTCATTGAAGTACTTGAAGAGCCAAGGTAAAACTTAGTCATAGGCATGCTAAACGGGTGGAGTTTGTTGAAACTTTTCCTTATGTAATTGCCTACAAACAACAAAAGGAGATTGTGGTTGCTGATGCGCTCTCAAAAAGGAATTTTTGATATCTACTCTTACTTCAAAGTTGTTGCGTTTTGACCAAATCAAGTTACTCTATGATAATAAAGATTCTGATTTTTGGTAAAAGTTTTGATGAATGTAAGTTGGGTCCTTTAGAGAAATTTAATCTTCAAGATGAATTTTTATTTAAGGAAAATAAGTTGTATGTACCTAACTGCTCTTTGCATGAACTATTTGTTAGGGAAGCACATTGTGGAGGGCTAATGGGACATTTTAGAGTGACTAAGACTTTGTAAAAACTTCTTGAACATTATTTTTGGCCTAGCATGAGAAAGGATGTTGAAAAACTGTGTTCTCATTGTCTTGAATGTAAACAAGCTAAGTCTAGACATTGCCACATGGTCTTTATTCTCCTTTACCTGTTTTTAGTTCTCCTTGGATTGATATTTTATGGACTTCATATTGGGGATTCCAAGGATTAGATATGGTAAGGATAGTATATTTGTGGTAGTAGACAGATTTTCTAACATGACACATTTTATTCCATGTAAAAAGACTAATGATGCATCTCATGTCGCTGACTTGTTTGTACAAGAAGTGGTTAAATTGCATGGAATACCTAGAACTGTTGTTAGTGATAGGGATGACAAGTTTTTAAGTCACTTTTGGAGAATTCTTTGGGAAAAGTTAGGGACTAAATTACTATTTTCCAGATCTTGTCACCCGCAAACTGATGGGCAAACAAAAGTGGTTAATAGAACTTTGGGGAATATGTTGAGGGCTATTTTAAAAGGAAAGTTGACTTCTTGGGAAGATTACTTGCCTAATGTGGAATTTTCTTTATACTAAGACCTTTTCATTCTTCTACTGGTAAGACTCCTTTTGAAGTTGTATATGGATTCAACCCTCTTACCCCTCTTGATTTACTGCCTTTACGTACTAATGATTTTTCTAATCTTGATGGTATAAAAAAGGTGGACATAATGAAGAAGATTCATGAACAAACAAGACTTGAAATTGAAAAGAAAAATAAGGAAAGTTGCATTGCAAAGGAATAAAGGAAGAAAATATGTTGTGTTTAAACCTGGGGACTTAGTTTGGTATGAGAAAGGAAAGATTTCCTTCCAAGAAACAGACCGAGCTAGATCCTAGAGGAAGTGGCTCGTACAAAGTCCTTGAAAGAATTGGATACAATGCTTATAAACTTGATCTTCCTGGTGATTTCCAAGTTAGTGCTACTTTTAATGTTTTTGATCTTTCCCATTTTGATGCAAATTTGAATTCGAGGACGAATTCTCTTAAAGAAAAGGGGAATGATAGCATCATACAAAGCTCTAGTCCTTTGAAGGACAAGGATGAAAAGGATGAAGCTTCTAGAAGATCAATGGAGGCTCATAACAAGATCTTAAACCAAGGAGTTTAATGATAAGCTCAATGGGCTTCAATTGTAGATCCCAAGAAGTCTTGTTGGGGAAGAAGAGAGCCCGAGAAGGATGAATTGTCCAAATGATACAATTATTTGGTAGCCCAAATTTAAGTCCAAGATGAAAGAATTTCAGGGTTACATTTCGTGCAAATAAGACCAAGAAGAGTCCAAGAATCAGCCACAACAAAGGTTGCTTTCTACCCAAGCTTTAAGAGAAGACTAGTCAAACTTTCCAAATTTGTCAAGATTCTTTTCCTAGTTGGGTTTTACCTTATTTCCTTGTTTATATATAGGTTATTAATATTTTCCTTGTTCTATTTAAGATATCCTAGTACCATTCAATGTTTTCCTAGAACTACTAGGTCTATTCCTAATTAATGTCACTTTATTTCTTTTCTAGAGTAGAATTTACCTTGTAATTTTCTTTCTAGGTTTTGGATACTCCTTGGGGCTAACCTATGGAGTCTTGGACATCCAAGGACCCTTAATATATATAGGTATTTTTTTTCTTTCATTAAAAGATAATTAAATTGATTTTAATAATATTTGAGAGAGTTCTATTGAACCTTTGTGACTTCTTCTTTGATAATTTATCTTTAAACCTTTACTACTTCATAGTTTGAGGAATAAAGTACTTTCTTCTTGTGATATCCTTGATTTCTTTTTGGTATTCTTTAGAACGTGATTAGTTTGCATGCTAATTATTGTCTTTATTTAGTCATAAAGTGGTCAAGATCTAAATCTAACGTTTTGATTCGTTTTCTCAAGTAAAGGCATTAGATTTCTTCCATAAATCTTTATGTTGTTACTTGGATCTTGTCAAAGCCTTAGAATATCAATTTCTTGGATATTGTTAGATCTTTCCTTTGAATTTCCCATATCTTTAATTAGTTTTTATTTTTCTTTTTTTGTTGTTGCTTCCGCATTCTAGTATTCACTCCATCTTAGTATTGTTTCTAACCTTGATCCTATCATGAGGTGCACTATCTCCAAGGTTCCCTATATAAATCGTCAAGTCTCATAACTATGTACCACCATAGAAATGATGTTCATGTTTATATTCCTTAAAGGTGTGCTAATGGATCCATATAGATTTTTCATGTGACACTCACAGTACTATGGTAAAGCTTGAAGGGTGAGGTTGTTACGATGTGTTCTCACTGCACTAGGGTAAAGTCCATGGGTGTGGAGCTAGTCTACCTTGGCAAAGTAGACTTTTCTTTTGCTCAATGTAAAGGGAACATTGGAATTCCATGTAATAGTCTGCATGGTCTTAAAGTCGATTATGAACTTATTTCCATATATGTTTGTCTATTAGGCTATGAAAAGCTTTATGATGCTTCACACGTGATTTTAAATGTTGCATTGCTCATTCATATATTTTCCTTATTCCATAGCTATGTCTATGCATATTACTATTATGTACGATGTTCATTGATGCATTTCATGCTTAAATAATTAGTACATTCCAACATACTAACGCATACTCTTGCCTACATGATATCAACAAGTAGAAATGAACGGCAATAGAAATACTCACTATTGTGGCTTCCTTTTTGTATTGCTACTGATGACTTGGCGAGTTCGGGTGCTTCGGGGACAAGCCCTTAATATCTTAGCTTATGTTGATGTTTCTTAAGACTTTTACACTTTTATTATCTTGAAGGTGAGCTAGTAAAACTATGTTTAGTCCCCCCAAGATCTATGATATAGAGGCATGTTTGGACATTATGTTGAACTAATTCCCTTTAATGGGAAATGTTGACTCTTATGATGTTATGTTCTGCTTCCTTACTTTTATGACTGCTTATTTACACTATGTATGCTTATGATATAAATAAGAAGCTTGTATGGAGCCCTTCCGGGTGTCATATTCGCCATATCATGGATAGGCCCTAGGTTCGGGTTGTGACTGCTCTCAATGTTTCCATCAAAGGAAAGGACAAGGGTTTCAAATTTTCTCCTTCAAGTTCAGGTTTCTTCCATATATCCATCCAACATATTTGGACTTCATCCATCGGTTTTCTTCCACCCATGGATCCTAAGTATTTTTCTCAATTATTTTCAATTTTGGATTCTTATGGGCTTTATGGATTTCGATTAATCCATATTCATAATGTCTTTTCCTATGTACATTTATCCCAGTAAGTAGGAAAACACTCCAATTGCATGATTTTCATATTTATAAGATGAATTCCTAAAGTTCCTATCTAGGATTTGTGATTCTAATGTGAGTCTTTTCAGTTGTGGTTCTAATTATTGGGATTCTTCATGATTTTATAGGATTTCTTAAGGTTGATTGATAATAAATCCACATGTTTTAGCCTAGTTTTCGATGATTTATGTCCAAGTATAAAAAGGGCTTCACTCATGTTCATGATGACTCAAATGATAAATTTATGGAAGTCCCTTATTATTGAAGGAAAGTTGGTGAAAGAAAAATTCTCACCTACTCAGAGATTCTTTATGTGAAAGGACAATTCTCACTTAAATGGATTATAAAGGTTTTAAATGAGCTACTCTTACTATAATGAAATTTGATTTCATGGCTTATAGATGTCAAATGCACATGGTTATGATTACTACTATTCCGTAGGAATTGACTAAGCAACGAGTAAATTTGAGGTGGGGTTTGGAAAGGGAATCCTATTAGTAACTTCTTGTCTCATAACTATTGAAGACTCCTCATGTGCTTCGGAATGTGCCATAATCATAATTTTCATATGTCTCAAAATCCGTGCATGATTTTGGAAATCCGACTTCATATTCTTGAGTAGGGGAAAATTGAGTGGAAAATGGATAAAACTAGGGTTTTAGAAGACCCATAGCGAAAAAATATTTTTGCTAAATTACGACTTCTAGTGCCCCTACACGCCCAGGCCTCAAGGCGCCTTGGGCGCGCCATTGTGTATTTGGGCATTGCGCACTTGGGGTGCGAACCAGTGCAACATATTTTCCATTTTTTTTATTTCGTCCAGAGCATTTGGGTAATGACCCAATGCCCATCTAAACGTGAATTCCTCCATACTTAGCCATTTTCAACTCTAGAACTCACAAAAACCTCTCTAAAATCTCTCCAAGACTTTATCAAAATCCCCATTCAAATTCAAGGGCCTCAAGAACAACTTTGGTTTTCAAAAACTCAATCCAAGCTTCAAGTCTCCTTCAAGTTCACTCCAAGAAATTCCACGCTTAAGGTATCCCATGGAGCCCAACCTTCTTATTTTATGAAAATTGCATAATTTCAAGTTGTATTACTCATGGGTAACTCTTTTTATGAATCATGAACGTAAATTTTATTGGGTTTTATCAAGTATTTATTGACTATGAATGAATATCCACTTTAATCTCATTTCATGAGTTGATATATATATCTATTGAAGTTATGCATGATGTGAACTATGAAATCTATGAATTATTGTGAATTTCGAGATGAATTTTAATATACCCAAGATGAGGGTTTTACTACAATATTAGTGGGTTGATTTGAATCGATTTTAATCCTTCTTGTTATACTTTGAGTTGCATGATTTTGAACAAGTGTCATGAACCCACCATGTGTTTGATGAAATTACATGACAAGAATTTTCAAGTTGTTGATGAACTATTGCATGATTTTCAACTCAAGTGATTTCATGATAATTATGGGCTCCCAAGCATGTATTTGACTCATGAATAGTATCTATGATGTTACAAATAACAAGTTGAGCCATATTTCAAGATGTTACCCCCTAGTGAGCTATTCATGTCAAGTTGAGGGATCAAGCATGGTTATTTTACCCTCATATTGAAGTTCAAGTAAGCTCACTAGTAGAGGTCTAGCATGTAATGAGCTACTCATGTGAAGTTATCATATCTCTTTCAAATTATTCATATATGATTAAAATTGTGATTGTTTCAAGTATTCCGTGGGATTATAATTAGCACCGGTTGAAGCTTAAGATGGAGGCTCGACTCAAGGGGTCCTTATATAAAGTCTTTAGTCTCTAAACTATGTGCCGCCATAGGATTATGTTATTTCCCTAAATAGGCTTTGTTAGTGGATCCATCTAGCTCATATTATAATGTTTGGTTTGCCTTTGCAAGTAGACCAAACTTCGTCGGGGGGTGTCATGCCTAGTAACCTTACCGAGGGGGTGAATGCCTTGGATTCCAAATAGTAGCTCGCTTGGTCTATGTCGGTTAAGGTCTCCTCCCACATATGTATGATATATTACTCAAGTTAAATGTTTTACATGCATGTTTTGTTACAAGTATTGATCATACATGTCATATTGAGATTATATCCATTGCCTCTATGCATGCATTTTGAATATTATGGATTATGTCTTTGTTGCATATGTGATGTATATGCCATTCCGAAGTGCTCTATTAATCTACTAATATGTCGTTTCACGGCAGTTCTGTCTGTCGCTTTATTGTGAATGACCAGATTGGCCCATTCTGCCATAAGTACCTCCATATTCCACTGAGTAGGATTCAATAATGGATTTGAGTCGGTGATTGTAAAACTTCCTTTTATCGATCTTGATTTGCGTATAAATTCCAGAACTATGGACCTGCTGAACCAAAGAGCTCCGAAGTCCCACGGTATCATAGAATTAGGTACCATATGAATAGGCCCGAGAAAACCCTTGTATAGCTTCTTCGATTTCTCGATAAAGAGCAATATGACC
>JAPFFP010053661.1:0-52914 GCA_026153255.1 Solanum medicagineum | reverse complement strand
CCCGCCCTTTTTATTGAGAATAGAGTTATTTGATGCTTGATATGATTGTTGGTGAATCAATGCAGCAAAACACCATATTCTCTTAGGAGTCGACTCTAACCTATGGTTAGGTTTTATATTTGACAACGATCGCTTTATCCTCAAAGTGCGAGGTACTGTTTGAGCGTGACCATGCCCCTCCTTCAGCTTTACATATTTGTGACAATTGAGGCTTTAAGCCTAAGTTGGGGGTGATCTAGAAAAAAAAAATAAGGGTGTCTAACACTTAGCTTGTCAAAAGAATAGAAAAGAAAAATGAATGGAGGAAAGAAAAGAAAAGAAAAGAAAAGAAATAGAGTGTTTTCAAAATGAAAAGAAAAATGAAGAAAAAGTGCTTGAATGTAAAGCATCCTCCAAAATATTGCAAAATTGTTGCAAGCACCTAAGGTGAAAAAGAAGGGTTAAAGGCGCATTGGTGTGTTATGCGAAAAGCAAAATGGAAAAAGTAAAACAAGATGAATATTGTATGTGAAGCTTAAGGAGGGGGATTCTATTGTCCAAATATTATTCTACCCTACTCCTAAGCCTACGTTACAAGCCTAAAATTCCCTTTGAGATTTCCAACCAAATGAAGATGAGCCAATGTTGATTGAAAATAGAGGTAAGCCTATGGTGTAGCATTTGTGTACATGAGGTGCTCCTTTCTTGAGTGTGACTGTTTGAGTCTTTGTCCCTTGTTCATTGTATATAATTGTGTGAATTTGGGGACATTCTTTCATTTTGTGAGGACATAGAAATTGACATGGATTGGTGATATTGATGGTTTTTTAAGTTTGAGTTAAGTGGATCTTGTTAGTTGACTTGGAGCTTGATTCATTCCTTGTGAATTTATGTTTTCACTTTGTCATCCTTGAAATTGAAGTTGAAGCCGAATTGGAACAAAAAGAGCTGAAAATGCAAAGAAGTGTACCTGGCGGCAAACAGACTCCGCGAATGCAGCCTTTAGGCACAGGAACGCGGAGTAGTAGATCTAAGAAGAGTGAAAATATACCTCGTACTAGCACGTATATGGAGCAATATGAGACAAACATTCATGATCGTAGAATACTTAGGCATGAATGTGGAGGTTGAAGAACATACTGACCTTTGCAAATATGGAGTACTTCAGTGACCAACATCAGGGCGATTCAGGAATTTCTCCATTTCAACCCCAAATCACATATACACGCACTCCTAACCCTTGTTCTAGAGAGATTGACCAGAGATTCATACTTTCAGAGATTGAACATCCCCTCAAACAACTTTGAGGATAGGAAAACACACCTTAGTGTTTTTTTAGCTTAAGGTGAGGATTTAGAGCAAGTTTTCTACAAATGTTTGAGTGGATTCAAGAGTGTGAGCTTCACTTGTATTTATCTTTCGGCCACTCTTTCTTTCCTTTTTCTTGAATGCATAATTTGTAGATTTAATTGTGCTTGGTTATTAGTTAGTTTATGGGTCTTGATTATTTTTCTTGGTTTCATGCTTAGTTGATGATTTACTTGTAAAATCAAGTGGGTTCCTCCCATATTGCTTTGATTGATTAAATTGATATATTAGTTCATGCCTACCTTCATGGTTAACTTATGATTTGAGGTCGCGAACTTGAATCTAGATTATATCTTCAATTAATGCTTTAACTAGAGTAGTTAAAGTGGAGGGTTTGCATGATAGTCATAGGTTTATGCATTGAGGTCCTCAAATAGGACTCAACAACTACAGTCTTACGACTTCTGCTTTGAGGTACCGTCTCTTTGAGTGGCTCACGTGGGAGGTTGTAATAGGCTCTAGTGAAACACCACATTGTCATAATTGAGGTGTAGTTACAAGTAATCAAGCCTACCTATAGAGTTAATTTGATGCTAAGTGTGATGGATCGATTGAGTTTTGATTGATTCCTGTATCCCTATACTTGCTCACTTGCTTGATCAACCCTTCCCTTATTTTCTATTTCTTATTAGGAGTAGTTGTTAGCTTAATTTCCTCCAAATTCATTAGAAGTTGCTTGGTACTTACTTGTCCAATCAAAACTAGTAGCTTGTAGTCCGCCAATTCAATTGTCGACATGTTGTTCCCTAGGGGATTCGACTCAACCTCTAAAGTTGGGTTAATATGCTGATGATGACTGCCCCTGCTTCTTTTTAGTAGCCCGGTTGAGTGACATCAGCTTTCCCTTCATGCATGTCCTCACTATCGTAGGATGTTTAACATTTAGGATCACATAGGACATTTTAGGTTGTAAGGTATTCTAGGGGATTGGTGGATACTATCTTTAGATACAAAGTAGTGTCTCAAATCCCAAGCGCTTTAGTCCATTACTTGCTCCTGATATGGACACTCCTTTGGTCCCTTATTTTACCCCTCTCCAATTTATACTTATCCCAAGATATTGAACACCCCACTAAAGACTAGGTAACACTCTCTCTCTCTCTCTCTCTCTCTCTCTCTCTCTATATATATATATATATATATATATATATTACTGATTTGTCACAGATCCTTCTGGTTAAGGCTCCGAAATGTTTTTTTTTAAACCAAGACTTTTCTCCAAGTTATCCTCTGAAAGTTAATTCCCTCCTTTCTATCCCTTTCCTACGGTGCTTAGGTTGTTTCGACAAAAATTACAATCTTAGAAAGAAAGAGGATGAGATCATTATTCGTTTATCCAATAAAAAAGTCTAAGGCTTAATAGGGCTAACTAAGGGTATATTACTCATGATGGGTTCTAATTAAGGTCTAAAATAGGGTGACCAAAGAAATGCCTAGATCACTTCCTAATCCTCTACTTCCTACTAAGTTCAGTACATATACGATGCAAGTTCTAGCAATTAAGAGCAATATGGACTTCCAATAAAGCTCACTCTTATGTGGCACATACTCATTTTCAGATTAACACTATTATAACCATCACATGAAAATCACACAAATTCAGAATTAAGCATACATTTAAGAATACATAATGGAACTTAGGTGTCTTGAATAATTCAAATTTTCTGCTAGTATGACTACTATGCAACATTGTCAACCATCAAAACTACCATCACATAACATCATGAGACACTAGGTTGATGAATACCCTTAGGGCTGTCATCATGCATCCATCATAGGGCATCGTCACTCAACAAAGATTATGCACCATAAAATAATCAAACACAATTCAACCCATATTGTAGAAATTCAACTACTTAAAACTAACCCTACATAACATCACATCATCCTAATATATATGTAGACTATAAAACTAAAAGCATTGTCTTCACTACAAACAAAAAAATCAACATAAATTAAAAATTATATTAATACATGGCTACGAATAGAATCAAATATTAAATAACCCCTCCCCGCACTTAGAAAATTGCACTGCCCTTAGTGCAATTGTCTACCTAGCTAGGTGAAGTAAGGGTCTCTGCCTGCTCAATCATCTATCCCCGTACTTGTAGGAGTATCAACTATGTGCAGTGGCGGCTCATCCTCAGGCTTTATGTCAGACTCTATGTCAGATGTTTTTCGTACATGGTCCTCATCAGTTGGGATGTCATCATCAAGAGGCTTGAAGAACCTGGGCTCAATCCCGAACACAACTTTGGCATGATCATTTAGTGGGTACCTAAGCTCTACCCAATAGAGCTCGTCAGTGGTAAATAGGCAACCACCAGCGGCAGCATCTCCAATCCATACCATATCCTATGATCAGCTCATCCTGATAGGTCCTCTTATGCATAGTTAATATAGGCTCGTATGATTGTTTCAGCCCTTTAGTGTTAGTTACATTACAGGTATAAGTGGGGGTGTCGAACAATAATCCATGTCCTCCTCTAGTACTCCAACCTGCCTACATAATATATTAATTAGTCCTCCAAAAGCATACTTACTCCACTGATAGACTCGAGCCTTCCACATGGAGGATTTGAGCACTGACCTAATGTTGATCTCGACGCCCGTCATCAAGGAAAACACTAGATATGCATTTTCTCGAGTATTTTTGGTGAAGTGGAGACCGTGGATTAGGATATGCATGATAATCTTTAACTATACTCAAGCTTCCTTGTTCATGTGAATAAAGGGGAAGGAGAGGTATAAACCCCTATACACATATCTGGTCCAACAAGTAGTAGAATGTGGTCCCGCTGAAATATGCCTCATCACTGTATATGGGGGCTGAATCTATAATGCCGTCAATATGGTTGAAGGTACCTTAGTGGTCCCCAACATCTGGTTGATAGACAATGGGGATAAGTTGATCTACACACCTCTAACCTAGCCATAGTATGTCCTAGTGTCTAGTTGGAAGTTCATGTAGAACTCCCTAACCGTAGTCAGGTTACACCTTAGAGGGTCCTGGAAGCTACACATATTAACTAGATGCCTTGCATGATCCAAGGGCATTCCCTCTCTAGGCTCTCGTGAACTATAGAGGCATCTGGGAAGTATTTGGACTCGGTGTGCACATGGTACCACTTCCTCCCAAATTGAAAGACCACATTCAAGCTGAACTAGTGGCACTGGCCATATGGAAGAGAAGTGAAAGGGGTACTTGGGGCATACCTCTATTCCGTCTGTGACTGCTGGAGGCTGCTTACTTTGTTGCTCGTCGACTTTTGGATGCCATGACTTCTTTCAAGAATAGAATAAGAAACTTAGCCCATAATTACAACATGACCCATACACCTAAAAGGAAAACAGTCTCCCCAACCCCAAACTTAAAGTGAACTACTGGCTATAAAGAAGGTACTCAGATTTCCCTTGCAATAATAACCAGCCCATCACTACAATTTCAAGTGCACAACCACAAAATCATATTCAACAAAGGGTATTAACACCCCTCCCCGCACAAATATATAATTATTGCACAATGGCACAATATCACCATCCACAACCTAAACGACAATGAATTTCAATAATTCTCACCATGTAACCACCCAATTCATACACGTGGCATAACTCAACCCATCATCAAGTTCAAATTTGCACAAGTTTGCCTAATTCAATCCTAACAAACAAAAATCTCACAATTTGAACAATGGCTTAGTCGATTTTAACCAATTAATTCACAAAAATAACCAATTGAACCTACAATTCCCAACAAAAGCATGAATATATGTAAAACACAAGCAATTAGCCTACAAATAACCTACACCATCCAATTTGAACAATTTTATATGAAATCAACCCTAGAGTTAACCAAAATGAGAAACTATCCCAATAACCATAAAATCAACTCCCACTTGTGATAACCCCAACTACAATTTCCATAATAAACAAGGCACAAGAAAGAATTATAACACTTTTGGACAAACCAAAGTAGCATGAAACTTGAGTTTCCCACAACAAAAGAGAAGAAAAATATACCTTGTAGCTTGAGTAGGAGGAGAAACCCACGAAAACTAGCGTTAAACTTAGGGGCATCACGAATTTTGGGTGAAAATTAAAGTTAGGGTTGACGAAGTTAGAACAAAGTAAGAAGCTTGTGAGAAAAATTAGGGATATAGCGGTGGTAATTCATGAAATAGTATGAGAAATATGGGGGTGGGAAAGAGGTTAGAAAAGGATTAAAAAATGTGGGCATGAGTGAATTGTCACAAAAAATTACACATGGGTAGAGCAGGTCCGCGACATGGGCAGACCTACCTTGGGTAAAATTTAAAATATGACAAATTTACCTGGACTCCAATGTACTAAACTAGAAGAAGTCTGCGATGCAGACATGTTGTGGACATGTTTTGTTTAGCTTCCCCGTGGTTCCAAAAAAGTTTTATTTTTCGACTGTCAGACCCTAAAAAAATTCTCAAACCTCTGGGCAACTGACAAAACATCAAAATTTATTAATTTGGTCACGTAAAATATCAAAAAAAACTCTACAAAATGATAAAACCTAAAAACTAACAAAAATGACTTGAAGGGGAACGATTTCTTGATGAAGACTTGTCACGGACCCTTCTCGTTCTATACCCAAAACATTTTTCAGCTACTTCTAGAACTATGAATTCAAAATTAAAAATAACAACACAAAGTTTAATGTACCTCTCCACGGGTTACCTCCCATATAGCACCTGATTTAACGTCGTGGTACGATACAACATCAAAGATCATTGATCGACCAACACAATGAACTCCTTGTATTCAATATCAACATAGTAGTGCTTCACCCTCTATTCATTTACCAAGAATGTGGACGCCTTGGTGTCATTCCATAGCTCAACGACACTATGGGGCATCATGTTAACCACTTCAAATGGCCTGCTCCATCTGAACTTCAACTTACTTGAGAATAATTTCGAGTGAGTGTTAAAGAGGAGTACCTTCAGGCTCTAATGTACTTCTGAAAATGTGACTATTATGCCATATTTTAGTCTTTTCCTTGCATAACTTGGCATTTCATGCACTTGTAGCCTGAACTCCTCAAATTTTTTCAACTTTTCCATGCACTTACGCACTGCCAACTCTAGGTCTAGATTTAGCTTCTTTATCACCCAGTATGTTTGATTCTCTAGCTCAGGAGGAAGGTGGCGAGCGTTACCAAACACCATTCGATAAGAGGATGTGCTAATAGGAGTCTTATACACAGTTGTGTAAGCCCACAAAGCCTCATCTATTTTAAGTACACAGTCTTCCTTTTAGCATTCACTATCTTTTGAAGGATCTACTTCACTTCCCTATAGGATAATTCCACCTGTTCATTCGTTTATTGGTGATAAATGGTGTCCAACCTATGCCTAACACAATATTTGGCCAATAAATTCTTCATATTGATTAAGTGTGCCCCTCCATCACTAATTATGGCTCTTGGAGTGCCAAATCTGGTGAAGATATGTTTTCTCGAACTTGCTCACCACTTTAGAATCATTGGTAGGTAAAGCTATGGCCTCTAACCATTTGGATACATAGTCCATTGTGAAAGGAATATACTGGTTCCTAAAGGATGGTGGAAATTATTTTATGAAGTCCATCCCCCAAACGTCGAAGATCTCACTTCAAGGATATTACTTAGAGGCATCTCATGCCTTCTTGAGATGGTTCTTGTTTCTCTAGTAGGCATCAGAGTTCCTAAAAAGTTTTTTAGCATCCTTAAACAAAGTAGTCCAAAAGAACTCAGATCATAGTACCTTATGAACCTTCTTTCACCTTCATGATATCCTCAATATACAGAAGCATGGCACCTTTTTAACACTTGACGAGTCTTAATCTCTGGCACACAACTTTGCACCACCCTATTTGACCCTTGCTTGATGAGATAGGACTCATCCCGAATATAACATCTTGCCTCATTTCCCAACTTCTTCTTTTGCTTGGTAGAGTGACTTTGGTGGGAACACCCCACTCACCAAGAAGTTGACAATATCTATATACCATGGAAACTCAAATACCACCAGTGCGCTAGGATTTTCTCATTTAGAAAGTCTTCCCTGATTCGCCCTTGCTATGTAATATGAGTGTCACTCTCATATTTGGAGAAACGGTCTACAGTCTAATTCTCACACCTCTTGCAATCCTAGATTTCTATGTCAAATTCTTGTACGAGCAAGATCCACCAGATGAGTCTAGGCTTGGCATCCTTCTTATTGCATAAGCACCTAAGGACTACGTGATCTATGAATACAATCACCTTAATACCCATAACATAAGTTCAAAACTTGTCGAATGTATGTACCAATGCTAGCAACTCATTTTCTGTGAGCTGGTAATTCGATTGAGTTGTATCCAAGGTTTTGCCAGCATAGTAAATTGAGTAGAATATTTTGTCCTTCTGTTTCCTAGCATGCTCCCATTGTTGTATCAGTGGCATCACACATCAGCTCAAACGGGAACTCCTAGTTGGGAGCTATTAGGATCAATGCTTCTGCTAGCCTCTTCTTTAGTGTCTCAAAAAATTGTATATATTGAGCACAAAAGTTAAATTTACCTCTTTCTCCAACAATGCACACGTAGGCCTTGAGATTTTCAAGAAGTCCTTTATGAATCTCCAGTAGAACCCAACGTATGACTCAAGAAACTTTTGACTCCCTTGGCCGAAAAGGGTGGAAGCAATTTATCAATTATTTCTATCTTTGCCTTATCTACCTCCAAACTTTTCTTGCACACCTTGTGGCCTAGCACAATCACCACTTTTACTAAGAAATGATACTTTCCTAATTAAGAATGAGTTTTATCTCTTCACATAGATCCAACACCTTATCCAAATTTTGTAAGCATGCCTTGAAAAATTCACCAAACATCGCAAAATCATCCATAAAGATCTCAATGAATTCCTCCACTATATCGTGGAAGCCATCATGTAACTACGGAATGTAGCAGGTTCATTGCACAATCAAAAAAGCATCCTCTTGAATGCCTAAGTCCCATATGGACAGGTGAAGGTCATCTTTTCTTGATCCTTAGGGGCAATTATGATCAGGTTGTGCATTGAGTATATATTTAGGAAGTAATAATACTCCTATCCCGCCAGTCTATCGAGCATCTGATCAATGAAGGGTATTAGGTAGTGATCCTTCCTTTTAGTACCATTTAATTTATGGTAGTCCATGTGGATTCACCACCTAGTGACTATCTTGGTAGGGATGAGCTCATTTTTGTGATTGGTAACCATTGTTATCCCACCCTTTTTCGGGACACATTAAACTGGGCTCACCCATTTGCTATCAGATATTAGGTAGATGATACCAGTGTTCAACCACTCAATGATTTCCTTTTTCAACACCTCTTTCATCACTCAATTTATCCTATGGTGAGTTTGGGATACCAATTTGTATCCTTCCTCCATGAAAATCCTACGCATGCATAGGACAAGGCTTATACAATTAAGGTCTTCCATTTGCCAGCCCATGGACCTTTTTGCTTCTTTAGTTTCAACTTGTGATGCAGATAAAGAGGAATTCAAGATTACAAGTAACTTATTATTTACTCTAAGGAAAACGTACTAGATGAGAGCGACTTCAGTTCCAGCTTGGGAGCTTCCTCTATGGAGGGTTTTGGGGTTGGACCCAACACTCTATCTAAAAGCTCCACTAATTTCTTTAGCATGCTAATATTTGACCTATCTAGCACACTGACTATCTCCTTAGATTTCATGTCTCCCTCTAGCTCTTGATTTAACAGAACTTTGGCTAAAGGGTCCTTTGCCTCCACTTGGTGAACTACTACTTCTTCATCAATCACCATATTAGTTGATAGTTTCTCATACACAGGACGCTACTTCAAGGCTTCATAGATGTCAAAAACCTCTACCTTATCATGAGTTCGCATTGTCAAAGCCCATCATATTGCCATGAAAGGGCGCCCAATATGAATGGGACCTCTGGGTCCAGCTTGATGTCTAAGATGATGAAGTCTACTAGGAATATGAGTGATCCTACTTGGATTAATACATCCTTAATTATGCCATCTGGCTTGGCTACTGAACATCTGCTAGCTGGAGCAATATAGTCGCAGGTTTTGGATCCCTAAGACCTAACTTTATAAACATAGATATGGCAATCACGTTGATGCTCGAACCTATCTCACAAAAGTCTCTTGCATTCAAATATTGTTTAGTAATGACTTAGGATGTAAAACTCCCTGATCCTTCAGTTTGGTGGGGAGCATTACTTTGTTGAGGATCCTTGAAAGACATTCTTTATTGAGTGAAACTATCTCATACTTTGACAAGCTGCTCTTATTGGTTCCACTATGTCTTTGACATATTTTGCATACTTCGGGATACCCTTCAAAACATAAATCAATGGTAAGTTAATATGTACCTATTATAGCATCTTGATGAACTTCTCAAAGAAGTCATTATCATGACCCAAGCCTAAGGCCTAGATGTGACACGTCTAATTGGAATCTGAAGGGACCCAAACAAGCCTCTTAGCATATCAATAACACATCCTTGGTCGCGGAAGCAAACTAAACAACAATAAGAGATAATATAAAAAGGGAAGCAGGACTAAAGAAAGTCTTTGATAATCACAAAAGCATAAAGAGTCAAGCTTATAACATAAATATATCATAATTTTCTAACAACACCTCTAACATAGAATGGAGCGGGGGCCAAGACACTTTTCGGGCTCACCCTCATAATAACAAGTGTTCAATGAAAGAAGTCTCAGTATAGAAAGAGTGGTAGTAAAGCTAGTGTCCCAGAACTTGAGGACTCACCAAAGTTTGCTTCAACGGATCGTACTAGCCACGTGGAGGATGATCAAGTGGTGCTCCGGTTCCTACATGGTAATATTATGTAGGCATAGAGTATGTGTTAGTACGTGTGAATGTATTAAATATGTAGGATGCGATGCAACAAGACATAAGCCAATGTAGTGAAAATGCATAGTAATAAGCAATAGATAAGTGAGATCTCAATATGCCATGCATGGTTAACGCTTGAGGAAAACATGCTTGTAAATCATTCAACTTGCATAGAACATAATACATGTGTGTGAAAAAATCCTAACCGACATAAGTAAGACCAAGTGAGCTACAACTTAGAATCCTAATGATTACCCCTCATCAGTAAAGAGGTGATCTACTTGCCAAGGTAAATTATACTTCACCTTACGGGAGCCTGTTCCATTTTGGAGAAGTAACCCCCTTATGGGAACCCATCACATTTCGAGGTGGATTTCATGATAAAGTGCACTAAATGGATCCACTAGTATAACAAGGGTAATAATCATATTCTATGTTGGCACATAGTTTAAGGAAAGGAGCATGAACCCTTAAAGATAGTCCACGTTGATATCCAATCCATCAGTGCTAAGTCTAATCCCTTGGATTACATGAAATAATCATAACTTGTAAGAAACATAGAAACATGACATGAGTATCTCTTAAGCATACTTGACCTCTAATGGTGAGCTTAGCTTGAAATATGAGAGTAGATCATATTGATAAATGAACTCTTGCTTTAACATGAATGGCTCACAAGAGGTAAAATTTTGAAATATGGCTTAACTTGATACTTGTAACATCATTAATACATTTCATGAATTTAATACATACTTGAAAGCCCTTAATCATCATATAGTCATTTGACTTGTAAATCATGAAATATATCATCAATAACTTGAGAATTCTTGATTGACATTTTATCAAACACTTGATGGGTTCATGATATTAGTTCAAAATCATGCAATTCAAGATTAAAATAAGATGAGAAAACTCAATGCAAATCAACCCACTGACATATTGCAAAGCCCTCGTGTTGGGTACCTTGAAATCCATCATCAAATCTCATAATAGATCATAATTTCATAGCTCAAAACATGCATAATCTCAATAGAAAATACCCATTCATGGTATAAGCTTGAAATAGATGTCATGCATAATCAATCAACATTTCATAAAACTCCAACATAATTTATACTCATAATTCATAATAAGAGATACCCATAGGTAATACAACTTGAAAATATACAAGTTTCATAAAAAGGAAAATTGATCTCCATGGGTGTGAAAGGACCCAATGGATGAAACCCACAGACCTCAAACATGGGTTTTCTCTAATTGAGCTTGAAGCGAATATAGAGCTTGAAGAGAATCCTTGAGTTCCAAAGTTGGGCTTCAAATCTTTAAAATTTGAATGGGAACTTTTATAAAGTGTTGGAGAGGTTTTAGAGAGGGTTTTTAAGTGATATAGAGTTGAAAATTGCTAAGTATAGGTGTTTTCACGCATAAGTGGGCATGGGTCTATGAACCCAATGCCCTTGGTCGAGATAGAAAAACCAAGGAAAATAATACACTAGTCCGCGCCCTTGGCGTGACACGCACCATACATGAACTCATTCCAACACTAATCCACTCACCTGGCCCATCGCAGCCACCACACAGATGGCCACTGGAAATCAAAATTAAGTGGAAATTATTTTTCACTACAGGTCCTCTAAAATCCGAGTTATGCCCATTTTCGACTCAATTTTGTCCCTTGATCAAGAATATGAAGTCAAATTTTTGATATCACACGTGAATGTTGAGATACATGATAATTATGATCATGGGTATTTCCAAAGCACATTTTGGGACGTTTCAGTCATCCGCTTTCTTTTTTTTGAATTTTTGAGGAATAAAGAAGGAGGCTTTGCCCTTGGTTCAACCTTTACATTCTTAGTGCTAAGTTCACCTTCCTCATCCTCTTTCACTGCACCTTAGCTACCCTTACTTTTCTTCCTTGGGACTAACTCAGTCATTGGCATGCCACTTCTGATGCTCACTACATTTACTTGCTTGGGGTTGCGGTCTATGTAACTTGGTAACCCTCTTTGTAAGCAAGTATTCTGTGCACTTGCTAGTTACGCAAGATGTTTCTCCAACTTTTGAGTGGCCAACTAGTTTTGGCGAACCTCTACTGCCAGATTGGCTTGGTCTGCCATGATCTGCTTCAACATATCTTCTATGCTCATTCCTACTGCTTCACTGACTGCTGATTTCCCTGCCCGTGCTGAATATACTGATGCACTCCTCCTTGAGATCTATATTGAAGTGGCTGTTGTTGTTACTGATTTCCACCCAAAAGAAATTTAGCTGGTTCCTCCAACTTGGGTTAGACATGTCAGAACCTTAGTGTCCTCCACCTCTAGGTGCATTGCCCACAAAGTTCACAATTTAGGATTGACATTACAATAGTTAGATACATGCTCACTACTATCACATACCTCACACCAAGTAGGTTGTTACTGGACCACATTTGCTAGAGCTTGCTATTTTCGCAATGTCACGTTATTGAAGTAGGTGGTTAGCATATTCTACATTGTTGACATTTGAGTTAATAGGGTTGTCATAGCATCCACCTCTAACATACCTGCTTATTTCTGCACCACATGTCTAGTCTGCCCGCTGTTCCACTCAAGATTCTCTTGTGAAATCTAGTTAAACAAGGCATATAACTCTTTTTATGTCCTCTCTAGTGCTTGGCCACTTGCAGTAGAGTTAAGTTAAATCTTGGTGTTAGGTTCCAACCCTTTAATAAAGATATGTACCAATACCTTATTAGGTTGGTGGTGGTGAGGAGAATTAATGAGCAACGACTTGAACCTGTGCTAAGCTTGGTTCAAGTTCTCTCTTAGCTTTTGTCTAAAACTTAGAATTTCACTCTAAGCTTTGCTGTCTTCCTAAATAGAAATAATCTAATCAAGAACCTCCTCGTCAGGTCATCCTAAGAAGTGATAGACTTTTGTGTCTCAGATTTCATCCACTTCTTTGCTTCCCCAAGTAGGGAGAATGGAAACAAAGTAAACCACTCATAGTCTAGTGAAACTCCCAATGGTGTCTAAGTGTTATTGATCTCTAAGAAATTTTGCTGATGCACTTGGGGATCCTCATATGGCATCCCAATGAATTGTGCATTAGTGTGAAAAAGTTGTACCATATTTTGCTTCAACTCAAACCTCCCAAAAGTAGGTGGTCTTTAGATGTTATTGGTTACGTTTGTAGTCCGTGGGATTACCATATCCCTTACTGGTCTTGCCGCTATTAGTGCAAGAGCCTGTTATATTACCTTTTCCCGGTCCTCTTGTTCTGTCAAGATGATTGGTGGTACTTGGTATAATAACCCTGCCCCCTGCTTGTGCTGACGAATATAAGTCTCCGATTTTGCCGGGGAATCAAATTAGAGTCTTGCAACAAAACAGGACTAAGATCAAGTTGTCTAAACTACCATAATCAATAAAGAACTTTGAAGAATAACCAATTTCCAAATTTAAAGTCCCCAACAATGGCACCAAAAACTTGTTACTTGTCAAGCACATGCAAGTATACACAGTCAAACCAAGCAATATAGACACTTTTTTAGAGTTGGGATATCGAATCGAAGGACTCTGATGAGGCATCAATTATAATCAAGATACTAAACTCAATTGTGTGTGTTATGAATGAGATGACATTTGTTGCTACTTCTACTAATTAACCTAGGAAAATTAATCTAGTAATTTTTCATTTCTTTAGCTGAAACTTTATCAATGAAACTAAACTTCCATGACTGTAGCTTTTTGAGACATATATTACATTCTATATCACTTTGGTTTCTGATGCTTCTTCTAGTTACTAGTTCATAGGGTTGAATTTACAATTATGGTATTTCGACTTCTAATTGCCTATTTCCATTGACAACTTAACTACATCTATGAGGGGGATAAGGGTGAATCAATAAAAATGCATTAAATTTATCTTTCTACTATATTAATCAAGCAAGATATACAGTAGGTGTTTTAGAACCCTAGAACACTTATATACAAATCATCTTAAAACCCTAAATCAAACAAGCTTTTTGTAGTCTATGTTCTATCGCGTATTCATCTTCTGAATTCAAGGTAGACAAAAAATTTATTTCAATATTGGACAGACATTTGAAATAATTATTAAAGAAAAAAAAGTACTAAATATGAAAACTCATCAATAAATCAAAGAAGAAATAGTCTATAACATAGTTTGTGGCTGCTGTCCCGAAATTGGAAAAATTAGCAACTCATTGTCTGAATCACAAAAATAAGTAGTTTTAGGAATATCTAATGAATGAAATCAAAGAACAAAAAGGACCAAACATCACCATAAAATAGTATTTTTTGTCCTTTCCTTCTATCCCAACTAAAGAATGATAATAATAAGGTTCTGAAAAAAACATATAAATCCTAAAAATCTTATTTTCTGATTTTTTCCCACTTAAATGCAAAGTCCACAATGCGGACTGGCTTGATCCATGTGTATTTTGCTCTTTCTTTTTGGCATTTTTTGAACTATCCTCATCCCCAGTTTGCGACGCAAAGTGGGTTCACCATAGTATATTTTGCACTTTTTCTGCTTGGCCATTTTTGAACTACCATCAAGCACCTCCGCTACGTGGAGATGTTCCCTCATAGTATATTTTGGCTCTTTCTCGCCTTATTTCTCTAGATGTGTTTTCTCTTATTTCATGGTCATGGATTTGGACCTCCAATTTCTGCCTTAAGTCCTACAAACATAACAAAAACGCTTCTCGACTAGCGTTATCTAAAAATAAAAAATGACAAAGAAAACCATCTAGACTCTATGAATTTGTCCTAAAACTAAGCATATAAATATGGTTTAATTTGTCAATCAAGCATATGAATATGGCTAAGATCAAGGCACGTGCAAGCTTTATTGTGGTGAGATTGGGCACAAGATCTCTAAGTGCCCTAATGTTACTAGTAAAGGGAAAGAAGGGTGTCCACAAGGTCAAATGGTTCAAAGAGAGAAAGTGCAACAAGGTACCCAAGTTCAAGGAGGTGGTCCATGTGGCAACTGATTGTATGCTTTACATGCTAGGCAAAAGGTTGATGAGTCTCTCGATATGATTACTGATATGGTAATAATCTTTAAACATGATGTGTGTGCTTTACTTGACCCTAGTACAAATATGTCCTTTGTTAGTCCTTACCTTTCCATAAAGTTTGATGTGTCCCCTGAGGACTTGTAGAACCTTATTCGGTGTATACTCCAATTTGGTGAGCGATCCTAATAAAGCAAGTCTATAGCAATTATACTATGCAGTCTTGTATTTTTCATGTGATCTTATTGAACTTTATGACTGATCTTGATGTTATTCTTGGTATGGATTTGTTGCATGCATCTTATGCTTCTGTTTATTGTAAAACCCATAGGGTCACATTCCAAATTCCTAATAAGTCAATCCTTGAGTGGAAAGGAAAACATTTTGGTGTTCAAGGGTAAGTTTTTCTCTTATGTAAAAGTTATTAAAATGATTTCCCAGGGATACATATATCATGTTGTCAGGATTAGAGATGTTGAGTTTGATGTTCCTTCTCTTTATTTGGTTCCTATTGTTAGTGAGATCCCTAATGACTTACTCGATATTTCTCCATTAAAAAATTGACTTAGGCATTGATCTTTTACCCATACTCAACCCACAACTATACCTCCATATCGAATGGCCTCGGTGGAGTTGAAAGAATTGAAGGAATAACTAAGAGACTTGCTTGATATAGAGTTCATAAGGCCTAGTGTGTCTTCATCAAGTGCTCCTATATTGTTTGTAAGAAGAAGAATGGTTCGCTTTAAATATGTGTGGATTATCAAAAATTGAACAAAATGACTATTAAAAACAAATATCCACTTTAGAGTATTGATGATCTATTTGATCAACTATAAGGTGCAAGCTATTTCTATAAGATTGACCTTTGGGTCGGGTATCATCAATTGAGGGTGAAGGAAGATGGAATTTAGAACTTCGTGTGTTCATTTTTAATTCTTAGTTATGTCATTTGTACTAACAAATATCTCTGCTGCTTTCATGAATTTGATGAATAGGGTCTAAAACCGTATTTGGATATGTTCGTGTTGTGTTCTTAAATGATATATTGATCTATTCATGGGATACAAAGGACTATGAGGATCATTTATAGATTGTTTTGCAAACAATCAGAGTTAGATAACTTTTTTCCAAGTTTAGAAAGTGTGAGTTTTCGCTAAGGAAGGTGGCATTGCTTGGCTACATGGAAGATGGAGTAGAGTAGATCCAAAGAAGATGAAGGCGGTGAAGAACTGTCCTATACCAATCTTCATCTGATAGTAGGAGTATTTTTTATTTGGTTGGAGATTATAAAGGGTTTATTGAAGGATTTTCTTTTATTTCCTCTCCTTTGACTAAGTTGACTCAAAAGAATGTGAAATTTCAATGGTTCGATGAATGAGAGACAAGTTTTCAAATGTTGACGGATCATCTTACTTTAGCCCCTATTTTGACGTTGCTCTAAGGTTTGGATGTTTTGCTATTTATTGTGATGCCACACATATAGGTTTCAGGTTGTGTTTTGATGCAATATGGAAAAGTGATTACCTATGCCTCAAGGTAATTGAAGGTACGTGAAAGGAATGACCCAATCTATGATTTTAATTTATTGGCCATTGCATTTGCATTGAATATTTGGAAACATTATCTATATGGGTGCATGTTGATATATTCACTAAATAGAAGTGTTTGCAATATGGTCTTAGACATAGGGATTTGAACTTATGGAAAAGGAGGTGATTGGAGCTTCTAAAAAAATTATGCCATGAGTGTGATCGATCACACTTGCAAAGTGAATGTTATGGCTAATGCATTGAGTAGAATGTTTATGGGTAGCGTTGTACATGTTGAGAATAGAAAGAAAGTGTAAGTACCTGAACTTTATAAGGCCTTCGTGGTGGATGGAAATTTAGTTCCAGAATGTTTTTGACCAAGGTTACACCACAAGGGCACCTTCATGGGCCATATAACACCTCACTGGCCTTGTGTATGAGTCTGGAGGTGGCCCTTTGGCCTTGTGTGTATAGTGCTTAGGCTCAAGGTGGAGTTCAAGACTAAGGCATCCCTCACTGAGCACCACACCACTTGTGTGACACTTCACTGGCCTTAGGGTCACTTGTGAGAGGAGCTTGGGCCTTGAAAGCCACATTTTAGCTAAGGCACCTCACACATGATCCCCCACACGGATCGTGTGATATTACACGGGTCATGTAGTGTCCCATATAGGTGTTAATTTGAAAATTTTCAAAGGACAAAATTACCTTCTCGAAACTTGACCAGTGAAGATTTTCTCTAAGTGAGGTCACATGGACAATGTACAGTCCTGTGGCTCCACACACGCCATGAGGCTCCCTTATGGGACCCTGGCAACTTTGTGAAACTTGTTTTAGCAATGACTTTCTTCTAATATTGGCTAATCCTAAGAACCGTTTATGACTTTCTAACCTATCCTAAAACTCTCAAAATACCAATACTCTTCTATTCTCATTTAAATTCAATTCATACACTTAAAATATTCAAACTTTCATCAAAAGAATGCCTCTCAAGTGAGCCATTAGAGATTAGCTTGGAGCTTAACGAAGGGTCTTCTTCTTCAACTGATTTCTTCTTAATTCTTCTTAATTAGATAAGGTATGTGAGATTGATTCATGGTCCCTTTCAACAATGAAGACCCCAACTCTTTTCACTTGATTTTATGAAATTGAGCTTACTTTAAACATAGGTCTTTTAGATTATTGGTTATTTGATTCAATTGAGATTTGTGATATGTTTAATTGTTGTTTTTAAAGTGACTTAAACCCTACTATGAAGAATTGCATTGATGTTATGAAGATTTGAATATGTATGGCCCTTAAATGTTAGATTTAAGCATGGGTAATCTAATGTATGATTTAAATGTGAATTTACTTGTGGATTTATTTTAATTTCATATTTTATTATTGATTTAAGTTTGAACCTCTATTGCCCATACTCTTCTCTCATCATTCATGGCATATGCATACATGAACATTGATTTTCATAAAGTTTTGATGTGGGTGAAGTACCAATTATGACGATGATGTTTTCAAGTAAAGTATGGGTATGACAAGAATGTGATCACATAATGTCTATGATATAGTTCTTTGAGCAATTATGGGTGTTTACACTACTATAATGAAAGAGTTACTCTAATGCAAAAAAGTATGACATCAAGTATGATTTGGCTATTTAATCGAAGAATGCATGATTATAAAGTATGTTTGGCTTTTAAGACTAAGTATGCATGATTATGAAATATGATTTGGCTTTAAGCCAAAGTATGCATGTAAATTATTTGAAAGACTTATGCCACTTTTACAAGCATGCATATGTATGTATTCTCGTGGGATGATAACTGAGCACCGAGCGGGCTTTTGTGAGAGGGGATATCCCCAAGGTCCCTTATATAAATACTTAAGTCCCGTAACTGTATGGCAAGCATAGTTTCATGTTTATTCCTCTTTAAGGAATGATGAATGTTAATGCATCTACCTTTGGCAAGTCGGTCACCTATTTATCTTTTGTAGTGAAGACAGTAGAGTTTCAGATTAACTCACGTAGTCTTATGCCGGTTAAGGTCTCATTCCCATTATGTACAAAGTATTTTGATACTCATGCATCATGTATTTATGGCATGTTGATATATTACTGTTCTTGCTTGTTTACTTCTTTCGATATATGTTCCCTTTCCATCTAACATTGAATGCAGGTTTAATGAGGTCATATGCATTGCATGCTCGCATACTTAATACATTCAAACGTACTAATGCATACGTTTTTCCCACATGACCTAATCATGTAGGGACTATTGTGCTGCCAAAATACAACACTTTTGATGTTTCAAACATAGGGTTTTTTGTGTTCTCAATGCTATATTTGTGTGTTTTATGTATTTTTGTGTATACATTTGCAGGATTACAAGTTGGCCATGATTTGGGGACAAATTGCAGAAGTTGATGGTTTTTGCTGTTGTACGAGTCCATCTACAGGTCGTAGAGCATTCTATGAGTTGTAGATAGGTTTTCCGAGAATTTTCAGTGTGAGGCTATTTGCTGAAGTTGAAGTCTATGAACATGCAGACGAGTTGTGGAGCAGTTTATGAGTCATAGAATACCTTTCGTACCCCAAGGATCAGAGAAGTGGACTTGCAGAAAAGTTATCAGATGAAACCCCCTTTATAGATTGTAAACCAGTTTACGAGTTATGAAGGGGTATCATAAAAATAAAGTCCAAAACTCCAGCAGCTGATTATGTGACCTCAACTACAAGCCGTAAAAGATAATACGGGTCGTAAAGTACCTTTCGTATGCCGTGCCGACCAATTTTTCTAATTTGTTTAGGACTTGTTTTTAATTATTATAAATATATTTTTAGGTTTTTTTTCATAAGCTCTCGTCAGTTCATGTTAGTTTTGTGTAGTTTTAGGTGAAGTGCTCAATTAACTCAATATTCTTAGAGACAAAATTGTGAGAGAATCTTTGGCAACGCTTGCTTTAATTTGATCTTCAAGCTTGTGATTTTCATTGACTTTGGATTTGGTTGTACTTAATTCAATTGTATAAGTGTTTAATTATGTCTTCTCAATTTATAATCTCTTCATCCATACATAGCATGAGTACCTAAATCCAGAACTAGGATTGTGAGAACCATGAAGAACTAACAAAAGTGAAATCGGATAACTAGCAATTCTTTGAAGGTGTATATGTATGTATTAATCAATGCTCTTTGTTTTGCATGTTTTATAGTGGTGGCCAACATTAGAACTTGCCTAGTGTTACTGACTGGACCATGGTAGATGAATAGGAAAAAAGATTAATTAATAGGATTCGATTGATGTGCTCTTATCTAATCAACCAAACTGGGCCAAGGGGAGGTTGTATAAGGACTAATAGGTAATGGTTAGTAATGCATACTATGGAGATGAGCCAAGTTACATACTGAAATTCGCCCCTCAACTTTGACCAAATGGCTTGGTGAACTTAAATTACTATCCTGCATGCCATACACTAGACAAGAATTAGGTTATCCTATGATACTGTGTTGGGAAATCATAGTAAACACAATACCCTAGTTGCTCTCTATTATTTATTTTTCTCTCGTGATAGTTAGTTTAGTTTATTTTCTTATCAATTATTGCAAAACTCCCTTCATAGAATTGAGTCGGTTAATTATTCGGATTACATATTGGTGAATTTTCGTGAGTCTACATATTACCTGTGGGTTAGGTTTGATATCTTGATAGCGATTGTTTTATCCTCTAAAAAAGAGCTGTAACTTGGGCGACATCAAGATTTTATCGCCGTTGTTGGGGAATACGGCCAGACTTGGTGAATTCATTAGTAGTTTAAGTGTTAATCCTTAGTTCAATTTATTTTACTTTTGTTTGTTTTTTTCGTTTCTTTACAGGGTGTACGAATAGTATATGCCCAACACTTGTAGTCAAGGCAAGCCTTTAACTCCATTTGATCTAGATATCCACCGAACTACAAGAAGAATGGCCTAAGATAATGCCAACAACACGGCCAATGCAGCCCTAAATAGGGACAATAATGATGAGGATAGGAATGACAATCCACCTCCTTTGGAGGACATTCCACAGCCTCAAGATTTCTACACCAATGCTTAGCAGTAGAATCAGTACCAGTTGAATCCTATGACTATAGAGGTGACTAGAGCTATTGTGTTGCCATCAATATCGGTAGACATAAAAGTTCACAGTCTCGAGTGGGTTACATCAGATACTGCAGAACCATGGGCTATTTGCAGGCTTACCATCAGAGGATCCACATAGCCGTTTGTACAATGTGTTAGTTGTCTGTAAGAGTGTGATGGGAACATAGAATCTCTCTATGGATACTGTGGGACTTCGTTTCTTCCCATTATCTTTTACTAGTAATGTTGCATTATGACTATCTGAGCTCCCATAGAGTTCAATCACCAGCTAGGTAGAATTGCAGAGAGCCTTCATAGCAAGGCATTTCCTTAAACCAAACAGGCTTAAATTGGAAGATCAGATCCACCTTTTCAAGCAATTCCCTGGTGATCCAATCCATGCTACATAGGAGCGGGTTAAAAGATACTTGAGGAGTGCACCGGACCATGAGATTCTGAAAAATATCCTGACGAAGAAAATCTATCAAGCTCTAGATGCTTATGCTCAAGCATGTGTTGACGCCCTCTTGGGAGGTTTATTCATGGAATAACCATTCCCAGAAATTTCTGAGCACCTGAACGTGGTAGCTAAATCGGACCATGTGTGGAAGCCCAGGAATAGATATCCAACAGATCATGTAAGCACTACTGACATGAGTTCTGACCAAGCAAAAATAAGTGCAGATATCCTTATTATGCTTGCTGAAAATAGAGCTATTCTGGAGATGCTAATGAAGTAGACACATAAGGCAATCAAGCCAGATGACATTCAGGGAAACCACCGCACCAAGCATGAGCACAACATGTATGGCAACATGGGTAGTAATCACGCCCCCTAATCGTGATATGGGAGAGAGGAACTCAAAATTGAGAGTATGCTTGACCAATTGTTAAAGAGGGCAGATGCCCAAGATGAAACTTTAAAGGATATCAAGTCCAACATTGCCAAGATAAACCATAAGGTTGAACAACACTTGGTGGCAATCAAATAGCTCAATTGATAGTTCGTACTTGTGTCAATGCAACTGGATCAGATTCAAAGAGGCATGATGATAAGTGTCACAACTCTAGATCGAAAGGAGACTGATGGGCGCCAGAAGGAGGAAAAGTTCGAAGATTAGATAGCACAAAAATTGGAGAAAGTTTAAGTACTCCAGCTATCAATGTCATGCTGCGAAAATAAATCAGGCGCTACTTAGGAGGCTACCCAAGGTGGAACCCTAGTGCCTAGGTGCCCAGGTATGTTTTTTGGCCCTTTATGTTCTATTTTTGCTTTGATTTTGTGCATTCATGACAATGCACAACTTTTTCAATGGGGTGTGGGTATTTATGGGCCTCAGTGAAGTTTGAGTAGCTTATGGTCCATAACTACCCTAATTTTTGATAACAAGGTTTTCTGGCCTATGTTCTCTTTCCCTATGGATATTTATTTGTTGTTAAACCGGCACATTTAGGATGCTTAGATAATATTTGTAGCATATAGTACCAATACTTAGGGTACATAGCATGTTTATACGTTTCTTTTTTTTTTTGAAAAATGATACCTACCAAAAAATTTGATTAAGTAGTTAGATAGTAACTATGCATGTATAGGTGGCTGACAAAATCTCTTCTGGTAAGTGAGGGTGTATTGAGATAAAAAGCATGATCCGTGAGTCTTTTCTTGATAATGTATGCAGTGATTCAAGGAGGGCCTTTAGTCACTATTTTTCCAAAATACCGTACCAAAGCCTCCTGAGCCTATGTTACAAGCCAAAAAAGTCCTGAAGTGATCCTAGTCTAATTAGTTGAAGGTCTGACTCGTGAGTATAGGGGCAAACCTATGATATTAGTCATAATGCATGAATATCTCTTGTGAGAGTGAGCATTTTTGTATAGTCCCAAGGTGAAATATGAAAACATCATTGAATGTCAAATATGGGACTTTTTTTGTGAGGACACTTGCAATACATTTATAGCATTTGACTTGTTCAGTGATTGTGGACTATTGATAACTCCTTACTTGTCATAGTTGTGTTGTCACATGCACCAGTTTGCATTGATTTTCTAAATAGCTATATTATCCTGTTTTGAAAAGTTGGTGTAGGTATATGAGTCTGAGATATATGTGATGTATGCCATTGATTAAAGGTTATGTGTTACTGTATTGTCGATATAGATTAAGTCCGTCACTTGAGGACAAGAAATAATTTTAAGTTGAGGGTGTTGATGTGTTGCCAAACTACAACACTTTTAATGCTTAACATGTAGAATTTTGTGTGTTCTCAATGCAATATTTGTTGTTTTTATGTGTCTTTATGTTTAGATTTGCAGGATTATAGGTTGGCCATGATTTGGGGAAAATTGCAGAAGTTGCTGATTTTTGCTATTATACAATCATTCTATGGGTCGTGGAGCAATTTATGAGTCGTAGAATACCTTTCGTGCCTCGAGGATCACAGAAGTTGACGTGTAGGAAAGTTATTAGATGAAACCCCCTTTACGGGTTGTAAACCACTTTACAAGTAGTGAAGGGGTAATGTAAAAGTGAAGTCCAAAATTCTAGCAGCTGATTACGACACCCCGACTATGAGCCGTAGAAGACAATACAGGTCGTAAAGTACCTTTCATACGACGTGCCGATTAGTTTTCCTAATTTTTTAAGACTTGTTTTTAATTATTATAAATACCTTTTTTTGGTTATTTTTCATAAGTTCTCATCAGTTCACGTCAATTTTGTGTAGTTTTAGGTTAAGTGCTCAGAGAACTCAATATTCTTTGAGAGAAAATTATGAGAGAGTCTTTGAGAACACTTGTTCTTTTAATTTGATCATCAAGTTTGTGATTTTTATTGACATCGAATTTTCTTGTTCTTAATTTGATTGTGTAAGTTTAATTATGTCTTCTCAATTTTTAATCTCTTCATCTATACATAGCATGAGTAGCTAAATCCACAACTATTATTGTGGGAACCATGAAGAACTAACAAAGTAAAATCGAATAATTCACAACTCTTGGAAGGTGTATATGTATGTATCAATTAATTCTCTTCATTTTGCATGCTTTAAAGTGGTGTCCAACATTAGAACTCACCTAGTTTTATTGAATGGACCAAGGTAGTAATGAATAGGAAAAAAGATTAATTAATAGTTTTCGGTTGATGTGTTCTTGTCTAATCAACCAAACTGGGGCAAGGGGAGGTTGTACTAGGATTAATAGGTAATGGTTTGTGATGCACACTATAGAGATGATCCAAGTCGCATAGTGAAACTTGCCTCTCACCTTGACCAAAGGGCTTGGTGAACTTAAATTATCGTCTTGCTTGCTATACACTAGACAAGAATTAGGTTATCCGGTGATACTGAGTTGGGGAATCATGGGAAACACAATACCTTAGGTGCGAGGAATCATGGGGAGCACAATACCGTAGGTGCTCTCTATTATTGATTTTTCTCTCGTGATAGTTAGTTTAGTTTATTCTCATTGATTATTGAAACCCCCCTTTTGGGGAATTCATTCTGTTAATTACTCAATTGTATAATCATGAATTTTTGTGAGTATACGTATTCCTTGTGGGATCCACCCTAAACTTGGTTAGGTTTTATATCTTGATAGAGATCGATTTATCCTTTAAAAATGAGGTGTAACTTGGTGACATCAGGGACCAAAGACTATATTTATCCACCCTTTAACGGCTAGTTCGGATTGGTGAAAGTTGTTGTGGTGAGTCCTATCATCCATGGACAAGTGACTATCCATCTACCTACTATGTTGCTTCCGCTTTTGTATACATTTGAGGGTGAGCCCGGATATGTCTTGGCCCTTATCCTATTCTATGACATAAAGGCATTGTTGGACAACATGTAGACTCTTGTACGAATTTGTATTATTACTTGATACTTGTTTATGGAGATTGTGATTATGGCTATCTTTGAAATGTTGTTATATGATGATATATGTTGTGTAGAGACATGGAAATGTGGAAAGTACTAAGTCCCCAATCTATCCCCATAGCATTAGTCCTACTTACCCATCCCTTAGTTCTTATATGTTATGTGCTATGTGAATCATGAAAATCCCTATCCCTATGACATCCCGTACGTCCTATTTTCCCATCCCTTAGAACTATGTGTTCACTACTTCATTATGCGCTTGCAAACTGATGGTATGAATGTAGATACAATGAAGCTTGTTTGGGGACTCTCAGGTTCCCATTCATCATGTCACTCCTAGACCTTAGGTTCGGGTCGTGACAAGCTTGGTATCAGAGCACTAGGTTTATAAATCATCCTCGAAGTCTAACATGTTGCATCAATTAGAATCCTATTTAGGGATGAGCACCCATTGATGTGCTGTCAAAATACAACACATTTGATTCCTAAAACAAGGGATTTTGTGAGTTCTTAATGCGACTTTTTATGTTTTTCATATGTTTTTGTGTTGTTATTGTAGAAAAGGTAGGTTGGCATGATGTTGGGAGAAAATTGCAGATTTTTACCGTAGTGCAGGACAAACGAGCTTACCTGGGAGTCATATCCTAAGCTACGAGTTGTAGGGTGATATCGCAACAAGAAACAAAGAGCTAGTCAGAAATCTGCTAAGTGCGGGTTAGCCTTACGGGGCCACCCTACGAGTCGTAGGTCTCACTACGACTTGTATAGGTCAACTCGTAAAATGAAATAGAGAGCCAAAATTTTGGATCAAAAACTAAAGGCCCAGACTACTAGAGGAGCATATGAGTCATATCCCAAGCAACAACTCATATAAGTGGGTCATAACAATCAAGTCCAAAATGCCAAGTGCCTGATACGAGACCCCGATTATGACTTATAGGTCACCCTACGAGTCGTACCTGTGAGGTGTACCTACTGCTAGCTATTTTTTTATGTAATCTTTAGGGTTAAGTTTGTAAATACTATAAATACGTTATGTTAGGATTTATTTGAGGGAGACCAGACGTGAGATTTAAAAAGATAGATATTGAATAGTCTCTCTGGAATATTTTAGGGTTTTAATGTAGATTCTTCTTTTCTATTGGAAAACCCACTTTTGGGGATTGCAAGCATCACATTGTAATCATTCTCCATCTATCAGGCTTGGGGTTTGCAACTTCTGGTATATCTATCTTCATTGCTTTGGGTACAATTCTAAATTATGTATTGTATTTGCACTCTTGTTGGTTTTGCCTTAGCCATGAGTAGCTAAGCACCCACAACTTGGGGTTATGGGAACCATGAGTAGTTGATTCCAGATAACCTAGATTAATTGCATTTCTATGAATGGGGTTTTGCATGTATTATTTATTTCATTTCATTTTGATTGTAGCTTGTTGGTGCCCAACACCGAACCCTGCCTACTATCGTGATCCCGACCAAGGTAGTGACAAATAGGAAAAGGGAAGTACATGACAGAATTCGATTGGTGTGTTCTCATCTAATCAACCAAACCTAAGCAAGGGGAGGTTGATTGGGATAATAAGTAACAGTTAGTTGGCACACCATAGTTGTCAACCAACTGCCATGGCAAAATTCGACCTTCACCTTCACAAGAGGGGTGGAAGAACTTAAGTTACCGTCCTCCTGCATGCGAATTCCCAATTATAGTTATGTTGTCTAGGGTATCAAGTTAATAAACCATGGGAAATACAATTCCCAAGTCGTCCCTAAATTTGAGTGTATCTTCAGATAATAGTATAGTGTTACTTTAATTTTTATTCTTAAATCACAACCCCTCCCCCGCTTAGAGATTTTAGTCATAAATATTCGAAATGATTGATAGTGAATTCTTATAGTCAAGCCCTGTATTCCCTGTGGATTCAACCTTAACCTTCAGTTATGTTAATTATTGACAGCAACCGCTTTCTTATTGGAGTGTGAACATCGGATAAAAAATTATGGTGACATTGTTGGGGAATGCAGCTAGGTTTTGACTTGATTTCACTATTAGTTAGTTGAAATACTAAGTTCTAGACTCTCTTATATTTAACTTTTATTTTTGTTTTTTCGTTTGATTCTACTTGTAGGTGTACTAGGTTGTATGCCCTACACAAGGAGCCAAGACAATCCCTTAACTCCGATCAATTTGGAGATCCATCAACGTTTTAGAAGAATGGCTTAGGTGAATAAAGATATCGTAATTGAGGAAGAAATGAATATGAACGACGATATGGGAAGACAATAAAATCCACCCCCGAGGGATGATAGGCCATAACTTAGGGATTTCAATGAGAATGCTTATGGTTGGAACCAATATCGCTTAAACCCTATGGCCATGGATGTTACTGGTGCTATAGTGTTGCCTCCATTACTAGCAGACACTAAGTTCTCAGTGTCAAGTGGGTTACTTCAAATGCTCCAAACCCGTGGATCATTCACAGGGCTACCTTCAAAGGATCCCCATTGCCATCTCCGTAATGTTGTCTTCGTTTGCAAGAGTGTCATGGGGACACGAAATCTTACTCTTGATTCCATTGGTTTGAGGGTGTTTCCATTATCACTGACGGGCAATGCAACTGTGTGGTTGTCTGAGCTTTCTCTGGCTACGATAACAACTTGGCAGAGCTTTAGAGAGAGTTTCTAAAAAGATATTTTCCAAGAACAAAGAAGACAAAGATCAAAGATCAAATAAACATCTTTGAGCAATTTCTGTTAGAGTCTATTAGTACCACATGGGAGATATTCACCAAATGCTTGAGGATGGTCCCCGATCGTAAGATTGTTGATGATGCCTTGGTTTAGATTTTCTATCGGGCGCTTGACGAGAATAGTCTAGCTTGCACTGACACAATCATAGGAGGCATGTTTCTTGACTAATCTTTTCCATTGATAGCCGCTAAGATGGAGCAAGTGGTTAAAAAAAATAGAGTATGGGGTCAAAGTTAGCAAGGTGCAATGAAGACTTCCACTGCGGTCAACACCAACAATGAGCAACTTGCTCAACTTCGCACAAGCATGGACTTCGTCTTGAAGAAAAACCAAGCGAGTGTCCAAGCAATCACTCACCAACCTCCTAATGCTCCTATATAAAAAGATCCATTCTTTGATGAAGACACTTATTTGGTGAGTAACCAAGAGGCAGGTTTCCGGAACAACCCCCCAAGGGTCCAATTCGAACTATTGAAGGTAAGGTTCCAAGAATCAAGGCCAGAACTATAACTATTATGGCGTATATAGAGACAATCGGGGTGGCTACTATGAAAGGGAGAAAGTCCAGGATGCCAAATGGTGAAGAAGATATGGCTATAGGAATGGTCCTTATGTGCCACCTCACAACCGTGATGCCGGGTCAAGTAACTCTAGAATTGAAGATATGTTTGACAAATTGTTAAACAGATTCGATCACCAAGATTAGACCTTGAAGCGAATGAAATCGAACATTTCAAGTATTAACCAGAAGATAGAGCCTCATTCCGTGGCGATTAAGCAATTGGAACAACAATTTGGGCAAGTCTCTTTGCAATGGAATCAACCCAAAGGGCACTTTACCAAGCAACACGGTTCAAAATCCTAAAAACGAAGGGTATTGTATGGGAGTCATGACTCAGAGTGGCAAAAGCACTATTAATCCCCCTAGACTAATGGTTGAGGATAAAGCTTATGAGAGGGTCATTGATAACAAGGTAAGGATTGAGTAAGAGAGCCCAAGGAGTAGTAGAATGGAAAGCCAAGAGGTAGGAGAGCCAGAGAAAGTCAAGGGGATCCCAAAATAATCTCCTCCTTCCCTCAAAGCCTTAAGAAAAAGGAAGAACGGGGAAAATTCAAGCACTTCCTATTGATGTTGAAGCAACTATCCATCAACATCCCCCTCTTAGAGGATCTGGAGAAGATGCTCGAGTACACCAAATATATGAAGCATTTGGTGACAAACAAGTGCACTTTGAGTGAAAAGTTCTCACAAGAGCTCCAACAATGTACTGCGATCATGACTAAATGCCTTGTTCAAAAATGAGAGGACCCCAGTGCATTCACCATCCCTTGTACCATTGGTGATGTGGAACTTGCAAGAGCATTGTGCGACTTAGGAGCAAGTATTAACCTAATGCCTCTTGCAGTGTTCAAAAAGCTTGGTCTTGGCACCCTTACTCTGACAAGAATGCGGTTGCTCATGGCGGATCGAACCATCAAAAATCCAAAGGGAATACTTCTTGATGTTCTTATTAAGGTTGACAAATTCATCTTTCCCACGGACTTTGTGATCCTTGATTGTGAAGTTGATTTTGAGGTACCCATCATATTGGGAAGATCATTTCTAGCCACCGAGAGAGCTTTGGTGGATATGGATTTGGGTGGTTCAAAGTCAATGATGCAAAGGTCGTGTTCGACATTCGCTAGTCAATGAAACACCTGGATAAGTTGAAGAGTGAAGTTTAGGCTGTTGAAGATTTTTGATAATGGACGGTGCATAGTCGAACCATGATGTTAAACAAGGCATTTTTTTGGAGGCAACCCAAGCATATGTGATAATTTTTCGTTTGTTTCAAGATTATTTGGTTTTTGAAATTTGTAGGTGGTAAGATGTTGTTTGTTTTGAATTTGAAAGACATTGGTTCAGTTGTGATGTTTTGAAGATTGCTGTATTTTGAGTCTTAGTCTGCAGAGTGGAGGTAATGAACTGAAGATGTGATAAAACAAAACTTGGAAAAGCCTCTAAGAGCAAGCCTACGAGTCGTAGTCACCACAATGACTCGTAGTCATGCCTCATAAAGGGAAACAATGGGTATTGAAAGTTGGCACACACACTACGAGCCAACCTTACGTTTTGTAAGGCCCTCTATGAGTTGTAAGTGGGGCTCATAATGCACAAGTATGAATACTAACTTTGCTAAGTGTTAGGTTTGCTATGAGATCGAGACCTACAAGTCACAGGACACACTATGACTCGTACTCCGGGTCTTGTAGATTTGATCTGCAGAATTGGATTAGGGTGAAGTCTGAGTAACCTCAAGTCCATAACTTCCCCCTATTTTTTATCTCAAGGTTTTCTTGTCTTGTTTCTTTTTCCTTGTGGGTGTTTTTATTTTCTATTGAACCGGCATGTCTAGGTAGTGTAGATAATTTGTAGATACATAGTAGTATTATCTATTGGAGTATACATAGTTTTTAAATGTTTTTTCAATCTTATTGAAAATTCGGTACCCTCAAAATTTTTTGAGATTGTTGGTTATTAGTGAAATCATGCATATTGATTATCTGGTGATGTTTGTTCTGATAATTAAAAGGTAAGTCGAGACTGAAAGCATGAACTGTGAGTCAATACTTGATTCTATTTGCAATGCCAAGTGTATTGTGAGCTTATTTTGCTGCATTAATGTATTATGTGTTGACTGAGAACTTTCCTTGTTACTCTAAAATTGGTTTGGTGATGTGGTTGATTTGGTAGGGATCTTAGGCCTTTTTTCTTTTAGTGAGCCCACTTTTGCCTAAAATTACCTACCAAATGTGTTAGTGAACCCCTTGTTCCAAATGTTTGAGCCTCTCATGCACTCATTATTTCTTGACACCTAGCTAGCTTAGCCTTGTTTTGTGAAATACCTCGATAATGGCCCTGGTCTATCCTTGAACATATGAATCTTGATTGAGGCTGAAAGCCTAATTTGAGGGTGGCTACAAATATTGGCCCTAGTTTGGCGAATAGATATTGTGTACTTCACATCAGGATAAAAGCCTAAGTTGAGGGTGGCCTTTGTTGTGGTAAAGTAAGAAAGATGAGGTGGTCAGTTGGGAAATAAAGAAATAAATTAAAAAAAACCATGAGCCGGGTGTGGAAAAAGAAAAGAAAAGTGCCTTGATTTGAAGAAAATAGCAAAAATGAGTTAAAAAATAAGGCACAGTTGAAAAAGAGAATGAAAGCACCCGGGAAAAGCTTGAAGTAGGAGAATAAGGATGGATTTGGTTAAAATGGTTGGGTCATGAAGGTAAAAGTGTGGGTAAACATGGTTCAAGGATAGTGTTTAGTCACTACTTGCCTAAACTAACATATCAGAGCGCCATGAGCCTATGTTATAAGCCATTATGTCCTAAAGTGATCCAAATCCACTTTGTCACCAATCTAGAAGTTGAGTACAGAGGCAAACCAATGGTGTTAGTTATTTTGCATGAATTTCATTTGTGAGAGTTAGAATGTTTGCTCAGTCTCTGAATTCTAAATGCTTTTAGAGTGAGTAAGAGGGACTTCTTTTCTGCAAGGGCATTTGCACTGCTTAATTAGCATATGACTAACCCTAGTGATTATTGATGGTTGATGCTCCTTAGATGGGTTGCTAGATACATCCTTGTGTTTTTGTTTTGCTTATTAGCTTCGCAATCTAGCTATGAAAATGAAAGTGGGTACCTAAATTAGAGTAAATGATGTATATGCCATTGGTATAACTACTACGCATTTCTCATTGTCTGTTTAGATTGAGTCGTCGCTTGAGACAAGCAACAGTTCTAAGTTGAAGGTATTGATGTGCTGTCAAAATACAACATATTTGATGCTTAAAACAAGGAATTTTGTGAGTTCTTAATGCGACTTTTTATGTTTTTCATATGTTTTTGTGTTGTTATTGCAGAAAAGGTAGGTTGGCATGATGTTGGGAGAAAATTCTAGTTTTTGCTAAAGTGCAGGACATACGAGCTTACCTATAAGTCGTAGCCCAAGCTATGAGTCATAAGGTGATATCATAGCAAGAAACAGAGAGAAAAAGTCAGAAATCTGCTAAGTGGAGGTCAGCCTTATGGGGCCACCCTATGAGTCACAGGTCTCACTATGACTCATTTGGTGAACTCGTAGCAAGAAACAGAGAGCCAAAAAATTTGGATTAAAAACTAAAGGCCTAGACTCCAGGAGGACCATACGAGTCGTATCCCAAGCAACGACTTATATAAGTGGGTCCTAACAGTCAAGTCCAAAATGCCAAGTGCCTTATACGAGACCCTGATTATGACTCGTAGGTTATCCTACGAGTCATACCTGTGAAACGTACCTACTGCCAGCTGCCTTTTCTATGTAATCCTTAGGGTTAAGTTTGTAAATACTATAAGTACTTTATGTTGGGGTTTATTTGAGGGAGACTAGATGTGAAATTTAAAAAGAGAGACATTGAATAGTCTCTCTGGAATATTTTAGGATTTTAGTGTAGATTCATCTTTTCCATTGGAAAGCTCACTTTTAGGGATTGCAAGAATCACCTTACAATCATTATCCATCAATCATGCATGTGGTTTGCAACTTGTAGTATTATCTATCTTCATTGCTTTAGGGTAAAATTCTCAACTATGTACTTTATTTGCATTCTTTTTGGTTTGCCTTAGCCATGAGTAGCCAAACACCCACAACTTGGGGTTGTGGGAACCATGGGTATTTGATTTGAGATAACCTGGATTAATTGCATTTCTATGAATGGATTTTTGCATGTATTATTTATTTCCCTTCATTTGGATTGTAGTTTGGTGGTAGCCAACACCAACCCCTGCCTACTATCACGATCCCCACCAAGATAGTGACAAATAGGAAAAAGAAAGTAAATGAGTGAATTCGATTGATGTGTTTTCTTCTAATACCAAACCTGACCAAGGAGAGGTTGACTGAGACAATAGGTAACAGTTGGTTGGCACACCATGGTTGCCAACCAAGCACCCTGGCAAAATTCGACCTTCACCTAAACAAGAGGGTTGGAAGAACATAAGTTATCTTCCTACATGCAAATTCCCAATTATAGTTATGTTGTCTAGGGTAATCGAGTCAATGAACCATGGGTAACATGATTCCGAAGTTGTCCTTAAATTTGAGTGTTTCTTCAGATAATAGTATAGTGTTTACTTTCATTTTTGTTTTTAAATCACAACCGCCCCCCCCCCCCTTTAGACATTTTAGTCATAAATACTCGAAATGATTGATAGTGAATTCTTGTAATTAAGCCCTGTATTCCTTGTGGATTCGACTGCAACCTTCGGTTAGGTTAATTAGTGATAGTGATTGCTTTCTTGTTGGAGCGTGAACATCAGATCAACCATACCTATGAGTGGGAGGCTATAACGGTGTTCTAGGAATTATCCCACTTCTTCATTTCTTATGTCGTGCTTTGGATTGTATATAAAGGCTTTCTAACCCTGATGATGTCCTTGCTACCTTGCAAAAGATGCCTCCATGAAGAGCTCCTTTAATAAGATAGATCCCAGTTAATAAGGACCAAGTCCCTCAAGAGCCTATAGTAGAGCTAGTCACTCATGGTGAATTTTGCACTAACATTGCTATGCTTGCCCAAGTGGTGACCACCTATGCCAAACAGGCTAATCTTCCTTCTCGTGATCCCACTCCGGCTACTAGAGTGAGACACTTTACTCTGATGAATTCTCCGGAGTTTTATGGATCAGAGGCTGATGAGGATGCTCAAGACTACATTGATAAACTCTCTAAGGTGTTATCTATTTGAGTGTGACTTTAGAGGAGAAAGCTGAGCTAGTTGCTTATCAGTTGAAGGATGTGGCTCAAGTGTGGTACACCCAATGCTCGATGGAGAGGTTTGTAGTGATGAGGTTAACCAGGAAGAGTTCAAATTTGCCTTTCTAGATCATTTCTTACTTCTTGAGCTTAGGGAAGCTAAAATGAGAGAATTTATCAACCTTTAGTAGGGTGGAATGAATGTGAGGGAATATGCCCTCAAATTCAGAAAGCTCTTAAAGTATGCTCCTATGCAGTAGATAGCCCCGTACAAGAGTGCATAAGTTTATCTCTAGAATCTCTAATTGGTTGCGAAAGAATGTTGTATGGCTATGCTTATTAGAGACATGGATATATCCAGTCTTATTACTCGAGTTCCCATTTTCCATTTCACTCATCACCCTAGGTCCGGGTCGTGCCACGGGTACCCTCTCGGGACGTGACAAACTTGGTATCGGAGTATAATATTCTAGTGTCATAATGTTCTTATGAAGTCGTGTCTATAAGATCTTATTTACGGTTGAGCACCAGACTTCTATAAATGCGGGACTATTGACATTTATGAAAAGGTTTCCTTCTTTCAGATTTTGAATCGTGCAGTAAAGTTATTCCCTAAGAAACTTATAATGATTTGTGCTTGCTCTAAATCTTTAATTTATGCCTCCTCTACAATATTATAGATACTGTAAAATCCAAATCCTCACTGATGTGTTCCTCTGTGATAAAGTAAACCCAATGGTAGAGATACCGTACAAGAAGTGAGAGAAGCCAGTTAGTGTGTTAAGTTCATTAATTCCAAAGAATGCACTCCTATTCATATGAATTGTGCATTTGAACTGGAAAAAGTTTCACTCTAGACTATGTTATCTAAAACTTTCTTCCGATGTTACCCATGAGAGGAAAAGTTATATCTCTAAAGGTTTAATGTTACCACCTAAGAGTGTGATTTGAGGCCTTGTAAACCATAAGTAGAATTGAGTCATCCTATAGCAAGAAGAATGATAGTGGAAAAGAGGAGACTAGATAGAAAGGTTCTAGTTGATTGAGGCTTGTAGATAGAGTCACGTATCTATTAGATAAGAAATGGGACAATGAGTTAATTTCTGTAAGTCTTGATGAAAGATTTGTAAGTACTATCCAATTTTTTTCCTGATGAGGTATAGAGAAAGGGTTATTGTTAGGATGTGTTGAAGTGTGATCAAACTAGAAAGAGGTTTATTTTAATATGCTATAGTGTTTGTATAAGTGAGGGTGAACTATAGATGTTGAATAGGGCAACAAAGTAACTTTGAGGTGATAGATATAAACTGGGCTTATGATTCTGAAGGGAGAGCCATATGAAATTCATAGAGATATGAGGTTAGCCAGGTAACGAGGTATAATGAATGGGTAAGTAGCACATGAGTTGTGAAGAGGGGATATGTTGATCAATTTTCACCATGAGATTTTAGTTGGCCTATGTTCCTAATTTTTACCTAGTAGTCATAGGTTGATATAATATGAGAGAAGTGTGCAATACACATGTTAGCAATAGACCCTAAGATTCAATTTTGAGTAACAATGTGCAAAGGTAGATAACATTATGATAGTGATAGTCTTAGCTAGGGATTTGCTCTAAGAGGCTTGCCATAGTGTATGTTTGAAATTAAGATGTTAACTTGCAAAGAAGGTGATGCTCTGAGTGTAGTGTAGGAACCACTTACATAGAAATAGTTATTAAGGATAAATCATTAGATACGAAGAGGTTAGATCATAAGGATTGTAGAAAGTCGCTATGTGTGCCAATAAGAGCAGCAAGTGTAGAAAGATTCCCATAGTGACAGAAGAGAGCTAAGGGTGGTATCTCAAAATAAAGTCTTAATACTGATTTGATATATTTGAGTATAGTATAACAAGAGAGTTTAAGATATTCTTCGGGATAATGATTCCTTGACCGTATAGAGGGGTGTACTTAAAGCTTAGTAAGGAGAATTGATTTACCAGCTTAGAGAGATGACCTTTAAGCTAAGGTGGAGATGATGAGGTAATGAACCAAAGTGGGTATTGAATTTCTGATAGTGATGAGTTGATCAAGATGAGACGACAATATTTTTCCATCTCATATATCCTTATACTTCAGCCAAGGTGATACTTTATTCGTGTATTGAGTATGAGTGCCATGCCTATGTCCTAGACCTATGTATCTCATTTTGATTTCTACTCATATCAAGTTTCGAGGATGAGAAGTGGTGACTTTATTTAGTTATCCTGATCTTACCTTATCAATCTAAAGTTTCCAGCCCTAAGTTGAACGTGATATGGCTTTAATTTTGCCCTATATATAACTTTATGAAATCAGGATAAGCCTTGAAAGAAAAGAGAGATCATATTATGTCATGAATGTGCTCGGATTGGTTTCTTGATTGAAACATGCTAATGATATTTCATTCTAAGCCCTTTCAATGATTCTCCTTTCCATTCTTGATAGTAATTTAACGATAGTAGTGAGTGATCATTGCTAGGAGAGAGTGATGTTGTATTACGTTATAGATATGGAGGAGGATAGAGATGAAATATCGATGTGTGCAATAAATAGGTAAGAGAACATAGGTGAATCTCTTACTAAGAGTTAATGCAATTGTGGGTGTAGAGGTGCTATGGTAGGTTTGAAGATTCTTAAGTGATGTTGACCTCAAAGAGGCCACAAAGTGGTTAAAATAATAGGCTTGAAATTGTCATGGTCCTAATGTAAATGATTGTAGCAGGATATTTGTGACCTCTAGGTGAGGGTTTCGAGTAGGTGTATTAAAGCGATAATAAGGAGTAACATACTTTAAGTGAAAAGTCTTTACAAAGGTACATAGTAGAAACCGAGCGAATTAGATTTACATGAGCTTCATCATCTTTTGAGTAACACATTGTGACTTTGGATTTATCTTGAATTAGATGAGAGTAGCAGCTAACTTAGGCTTTGGTAAGAGCTATAGGCTTCTTAATGAAGTGTGGTACACGAGGAGGAGATCATGGTCTAGGAGAGTCCCTAAGCTTGATCAGACCTATCTCTTGATACGAAGTGGTCCTACCCTTATATTGAACAAATGATCATCTTTTGAAGTCATGAGAAAAATTAGTAGGAGCATTTAGGATTCTAACCCTTTTCTCATCCCTGGTAAGATGCCTTCTAGTGAGGGAATTGCCTATCTATGAGTTGAGGTGTTCATTCTTGAATTCAAAGGTTGACTGTCCAGAAATTTAAATGATTTGATTGATTGTGTTTTGATGTTCCAATCATGCCACTTAATGATGAAATTTAAGGTAATGTTCCTATTCTATCATTACCCAAAATGAATTGCAACCAAAGAAAAGAAATGAAGAGGAAACCATCTCAGACATATAATAATAAATCTTCCACTGGGGTCATGAGTACAAGAGCATCTAAAACAGTACTGAAGGGTTAATACAATTGCCTCAAAAGAAAATACAATATTGTATCATAACATATGATATATAGTCTGAGAGAAAAGGAAAGAAAAGGAATGAAAAGAGGACCCAAAGATGCACGACGACTCAAACTCTGAGCCTCATCGCTGAGATATGTGTCGTATCGATAACATTCAGATGGAATGATCAACTACCTTATCTTGATCTTTATGCACGATTTGTAAGGAGGAAACAAAGTAGGGATGAGTCCACTGAAATGTACTCAGTACGTTCAATCGACTGGATAAGAAAAATTGAACGAGTATGCAATAACGAAGAATCCTATCACATTCATCAAAAGAGTTAGTAAATAATAAAATACAATCATGAATAATGGCAAATATAGATGGAAACCAATCCAATGATGTGATGCAATGCTATGCATGAATGTAAAGGCGTTGTAGGTCATGTATGAGGTTCAATCATGAATGTTGTGGGGCCGATGTACATATCGATCGAGCCGAAGCTACAAGATAGAACTAGGGGCATTGTGGGCCATGTACTCAAATATCTCAAGGCATCACAGGCCATAACTAACTGTCCCAATATATATTATAATATCTCAAATGATGCAATAAAATGAGATGTGTGCATAACAATGCAACCCGTCATGTATAAGATGGGTTTATGTCAATGCAAACAGTCATGTACAATGTGTGCATATCAATAAAACCTAATTAAGAAAGAGATGCATACCAATGCACCTAGTCTAATATAAGATATGTGCATACCAATGCAACTAATAAGGTAAGAAATATGTACATACCAATGCAAGTAATCAGATAAGAGACATTTGCGTACCAATGGAACTAATTAGATAAGGGACATGTACATACCAATGCATCTAATCCATGTAAGATAGAATACATATAATAGCTACCGCATTGAACAAGCTATACCAGGTATCTCAGCTAATGCCACAAGGCCAACATTAACCTATGTTATCACTAACTCACTAATAACCAAGATGTCAATGAAACAAGATCCATAAGTACCCCAAATAGGCTCATATCTCTCAAAATTATCACATCCATCATCAATCAGTCACAACATTAGCCAAGGACTATCTCCACTCTCATATAACCACCATGATATCCTAATTATCTCAAATCATAAGATTTCAGCCCAATTAATCAATAAGATCACCGTTTACTCAATTTTCGACATAACCAACATTGTATCCCCATCAAATTCAATCATATCATGTTATCATCTTATAATGTAATCTATATCTCACAATTATCACATAAGCATTCTTAATAACTCAAATCTAGTCCCAAAAAAGTTTGTTGAACCTATCTTGATGCTTAAACCGCACTCGGACAATCTTTAAATCGACTCAAGCATCCAAATGATCCTTGGATCGATCAACCACTATCAAAAGTAGATACTACGCATCAAGAGGTGCATTTTGATACCATATTTGCATGAATTAGGTTTAGAGGACAAATGATTAAACTTACATGTATAATTCTAAGTTTCGAAATCTGAAAATTGACTTCAAAATCAGGTTTTACACGAAATGGAGTTAGTGGGTGAAAATTCCACTAAAATCGAGTTCAAATTGATAGAGAAATCATCATTTAAAATTTTAAGATCATAGGTCGAAAATCCCAATTTCGGACATGCAAAATCATGAAATTCAAGACAAAACCAAGATAAAAACTATGAAAATTAGTCAAAACGAGGTTAGAAACACTTACCCAAAAGATTTCTCCAAAAACTCTTCAAAAATCCCCTCTGAAAGCTTGAAATATTGAAAATGGAGTGAAAATGGTGATTTTATGACTTTAAAACTAACTCAAAAAAAGTACTCTATGAAGGTGGATAATTATCCGCGATCGCAGAGAAGGAAAGAACCTATACCTCACAGAAGACAGAAGTTCGTGTTAGAAGGCGGAGAAGAAAATAGGGATGCACCAGATACTTCACATTAGCAATTGCCAATTCTCAATGGACCCTCGGGGTCCACTCGGAACACATATTTCACAAACTAAACATGTATCCACACTGAAAATAGAGATTTGGACTAAACAAAATAATCAGAATTCGATTTCGAGGTCTCTACGATACATTTACCAATGGAAGCCGAGTAAACTAGTTTAAAACTCAAACACCAAAACTGGCCTCGGCAATTCCAAATATTATGATGCGACGATTTCTAGCGTCAATTTCACCATTTGGAACTACTGAAATTGTCAGAATTGTAATTCGAGCATCCTAACTCCGAATGTTGAGCAAAGTCAAACTTTGATTTAGGAAATGACTAAGATTAAAAGTTTGGGCGTAAAAACTTTATTTTAACTCCAAATTCAATTCAACAACATTCGATAGTTCAGTTTTAACATTCTAAAGTTAATGGAATCGACAAATCCCCGATTCGACCTTCGAAACTCAGAATGACACAAAAATTCACTTTTATAAGCAACTAAAGCCTCTAAAAATGCCAAAATTCTTAATTTCAACTTTAATAACTCAGAATTTCCGTTCCAACCAATCAAATAGTTCAAAATTGGCCCAAACCAACTTATAAAAGGTTAAAACAGAAATTTTATAGATAAGGCAAAAAATGACCAATCAGGTCATTACATCATTCACCACTAAAAAGATTATTTGTCCTCGAACATATGGAAAAAGTAGTACCCAAAAGGCAAGGATATCTGGCCCGCATATTAGATTCCAACTCCCAAGTGGCCTCACCAACAAAATGGTGCTGCCACTGAACCTTTACAAAAAGTATATCTTTGGATCTCATTCTTCGGACCTGCCTGTCCAATATAGCTATAGGCTCCTCTTCGAAGGAAAGATCTTGACCAACTCAGAAGTCATAATAAATCACACAGGACTTATATGGAATGTACCAGTGGAGCATAGAAACATGAAAAATGGGTGAATAGAAGATAGTCTCGGTGGTAAGGGCAAGTCATAGGCTACCTTACCAAGTCTCCCACAAAATCTTGAATGGGCCAATAAATCCGTGACTAAGCTTGCCCCTTTTCCCAAATCTCATCACATACATCATAGGTGAAACTTTTAGCAAAACAGTGTCACTAATAACTCCAGAGGCTTAACCCTTTTATCAACATAACTCTTTTGTTGACTCTAGGCTATTAAAAGTCTATTTTGGATCAAACAGACACGAACTATGGCATCCTGAAGCAAATCAAAATCCAACACTTAGTTGTACCCAAACAAAATCATCTGATTGATCATCTACACCTCTTCCCATACAAGGCCTCAAATGGTGCCATTTAGAAGCTGGAATGGTAACTGTTATTATATCCTAACTCCGCTAAAGGTAAGTGTTGGTTCTATAAGGCCACAAAACCCAAACTCTGGCAGGCCCTAAGCATGTCCTTCAACACTTGGATGGTTCTCTGACTGACCATCAGTTTGCGGGTGAAAAGATGAACTTAAATCCACTCTAATTCCTAAACCACACTGTAGAGCTCGCCAAAAGTAAGAAGTAAACATAGACCCTCTATCTGATACAATATACAATGGCACACCATGCAATTTGACAATGTCCCAGATATATAATCTAGCCAACTACTCTGCACTATACCTAGTATTCACCGGTAGGAAGTGTGCCGACTTGGTTAATCGATCAATAACCACCCAAACTGAATAAAACTTACCGAAGTCCATGGGAAAACCTGTAAAAAATTCCATAGTCACTCTCTCCCACTTCAAATCGGGAATAGGCATCATTTACATTAATCCACTAGGCTTTTGATGCTCATACTTCATAGTTGAAAATTCAAACGCTTTGCCACAAACTCGCCTATGCCTGTCCTTATGCCAAACCACCAATGATGTTGTTTAAGATCATGATACATCTTAGACACACCCGAATGAATGAAATATCTAGTACAATGAGCCCCCTCTAATACCAACCTCATCCAATACCCAACCTTTGGTAACAAACTCTACCATTAACCCTCAAAACATCATCAGAATCAATAATAGTCACCTTGGTTTCACCTCTAAACACGTTTTCACGAATTCTGCATAATTTAGGATCCTCAAACTGATAAGCACATATCTGATCAAACAAGGAAAACTAGCCTCAACGAAGGCTAAAATACTCTGAGGAGAAATATCCAAACGAACCATCTATCTAGCAAGCAACTGAACTTCCAAGGCTAAGAGCCTCTCCTCAGTCCTCAAGTATACCAAACTAACCATACTAATAGCTTTTTGGCTCAATGTTTCTGCCACCACATTGGCATTCCTGGGGTGATACAAAAGAGAGATATCATAGTCTTTGAGCAACTCCAACCACCTACGTTGTCACATGTTCAGATTAGGCTGAGAAAAGATGTATATGAGACTCTGATGATTGGTAAAGATCTCACAATGCACCCCACAAAGATAATATCGCCACAACTTTAACACAAACACAACCGCAGCCAACTCTAAGTATTGAGAAGGGCAATTTTTATTATGTATCTTCAGCTGCCTAGAAGCATAAGCTATCACCTTAGCTCTTTGCATCAATAAACCACTGAAGCCCAATCCTAAAGCATAACAATATACCACAAATGGACTCCCTCCTATGTTAAAGCAAGAATAGGTTCTGAAGTCAACAAATCCTTGAGCTTTTGGAAGCTCACCTCACAATCATTTGACCACTAAGATGCCATACCTTTTTGAGTCAATCTGGTCAACAAGGCTGCTATAGATGAAAAACCCTGAACAAGACGGTGATAATACCCCGCTAGAAAAGGAAACTCCAAATTTCAGTCTCGGAAGTGGGCCTAGCCCACTCAACAACAACTTTTACTTTGGTCGAGTCGACCATAATACCCTTTTTTGACACCACATGGCCAAGAAATACAACAGCTTCAAGCCAAAACTCGCAGTTTGAGAACTTTGCATATAACTTCTCTTCTCTCAATCTATGGAGTATGAGCTTCAAGTGCTAAGCATGATCTGCCTCACTCTTGGAATAAACCAAGATATCATCTATCAACATAATCACAAAGATATCTTAATAGGGCTTGAACACTTAGTTCATCTACTCCATAAAGGCAGCTGGGGCATTAATCAACCCGAATGACATAACCACAAACTCATAAAGCGCATAACGATTTTGGAAAGTTGTCTTCGGGATATCAAACTCCCAAACTCTTAACTGATGATAACTGGACTCAAGTCAATCTTGGGGAATACCGAGGCACCCTGCAACTGGTCAAAAAAATCATCAATACAAGGCGAAGGATATTTGTTCTTGACGGTCACTTTGTTAAACTAATGATAGTCAATACACATACATATAGTGCCATCTTTCTTCTTCACTAATAATATAAAAGTACCCTAGAGAGATACACTCATATGAATAAAGCCTTTCTTCAACAAATCTTCTAATTGTTTCTTCAATTCGGTCGGAGCCATCCGATAAGAAGCAATAGATATGGGTTTAGTGCCCGACTCCATATTAATAGTAAAGTCAAAATCACGATCCGGGGGAACACCAAGAAACTTAGTCAAAAATACATCCATAAAACCCATAGAAACCCTCGTAGTCACTAATGATGGGGGCTCCTGAGAAACAGCCCGAACATGAGCTAAGTATACCAAACACCCCTTCCCCATTAGCCAATAAGAAATAATGCCCTTAGAATAAGGCCTAGGTGCTCTAGTCCATATCAATTAAGGCAAGTCAGGGCAAGTTAGCATCACAATCATCTCATGACAGTGATGAATAGATGATAAGATGATAACCAATCCATAACTAAAATCACATCGAAATAAACCATATCCAACAATATTAGATCAACAATAGTATCTATCCTCATAAAAGCAACAACACAACCCCGATAAACCTGATTCACCACTAAACATTCACCTACCGGGGTGGAAAGACAAATAGGCTCATCGAGCAGCACATATATAATATCAATATTATAAGCAAAATAGGCTGACATATAAGAATAAGTAAAGCCTAGATCAAATAAAACTAAATCTGAAGGTGGCACACTAGACCATATGTGTAATAACTGCATCAGAGGCCTCTACCTTAGCTCTATCTAGAATGGCATAGCAAACTCTACGTCCAACACTAGCCTGTGGACCACCATGAGCACCACCTTTCACTATACTACAACCTCCTCTGGCACCACCTCTCGTTGACTGAGGTGTGTCCCAAGGTACCAGTACTGGAGTTGGATAGGTTGGCTAACAACCTAAAGTTTAAGTAGGAGGTACACAAGAGGAGATGAGCTAAGTGCCCAATCTCCTCAAAATGATAACAAGCCCTAGTCTCCTTCCTCTGAGATGGTTGTCTTGAAAAACCACCATGCTTAGGTGCACGACCTACCTGAGTAGACCTGGACCTGTTAGCACTATCAAATGCCGAAAGAGCTACTTGAAATGCCCGACCCTGATAGCCCTGCCTCTGAATCTCTCAGTCCCATGGTGGGTGTCCACTAAATTTTCCATGTTGATGGAACCTCTTCCTGCAATCCTGTCTATTCTTCCTAGTATGTTCTCTCACACGAGCGTGATCCACAATACTTTAGAAAGTGCCTCCACCCAACACCAGAAAGTTTTTGCCTCTTGAATATACCTTGGCAAGCGCTTAGCAAACCATCGGATCCTCTTGAACCTAGTAGGAATTTTAGACAAGGCATATCTAGATAAAGCATGAAATCTAGCCTCGTAATCAAAACAAACATAGATCCCTATTGTACCCTATCAAACTTATCTCGGAAGCTATCTCGGAGGCTGTAGGGCATGAATCTCTCAAAAAAATATCTAAGTGAACTGTCAACAGGTCATAGCTAAAGATCCAATAGGTCGACGAGCTACCACTAACCTCCTTCACTCCTAGGTAAGGCTGCTGAAGTAATATGAAGTGCAAGTAACTCTATGCGACTCAAGAATAGCAAGATTACATAATCTTTCATAAGTTCTATTGCTAGGATTGCCATCAAATCGCGGCGGATCCAACCACTAAAACCTCTCAAAACTCTTCTGCTCTGCTTTAGATATGGCTGGACTAGAAGAAGATAGTGGCACTACAAACAAGAGAGGTACAATAGATGGAGCAACAACAAACTCTAAAATTAAGTACCTAAACTTTGCCTAGATACTTGAAGTGGAGTAATTACAGTCATAGGAGGATTTGCTGGAGCTGAAGAAGGACCCAAATGAATCTTAGTCGGCTTGGTGGAGCATTAGCAGGACCAATTGGTGTGGTAAAAATCGGTATCTCCACAGTAGTTGGGACTAGAGGAGCTCCTTATCGAGGGCGTAGTCTTTGGGCTGAGGGTGGTATAATAGGATCCATAGGTCTATATGGCTAATGAACAAGCTTTGGAGAAGCCAATCTAGTTTTTCCACGAGGTAGACCTGCCCTTCTAACATGTCCTCTGCCCCTAGTCCTACCCTAAACTTTACTTGGACCTAGGATGGAAGCCACATTAGCTACCTCTGGCTCTCCCACTGATCCATGTGTTCTGGTAGTCGAAATTTGCGCAGAAGGAGTAGATTAGACACTTTCAAAATGGGTAATACAAAGAAATGCATGAATAGAAGCAAAATGTCAAAAATTTACCTAATAAGTATGCTGCCACCGTATCTATCCTGCTTGATACGCTCTACCATATGATCGTGATCCATAACACTCTCGATAGTGACTCCAGCCAACACCAAAGAAGTTGTATCCTTCTGAAGATACCCTGCCAAGCCCTTAACAAACCATCGAATCCTCTAGAACTCAGTAGGAATGCTAGACAAGGCATATCTAGATAAGACATGAAATCTAACCTCGTCATTAGAAACAAACATAGATCCCTGTTCTGTTAAACTCATATCGGCGGATGTCTCAAAGGATGTAGGGGACGAATCTCACCAAAATTATCTCAGTGAACTATCCCCAATTCATAGTTGGAGATCCAACAGGTCAACGAGCTACCACTGACCTCAACCACTCTTTGGCAAGGTCGGTGAACTTATAGGATGTGTAGGCAACCCGATGTGACTCAAGAATAACCAGATTAGATAATCAGTCCAAACACTCTGACAGAAAATCATAAGCTCTATCGCCAAGAGTGTCATCAAATCACAGCGGAGCCAACCATAAAAACCTCTCAAAGCTTTTTTGTTCTGTTTTAGCCATAGTTGGGCTGGTAGAAGATGGTGGAACCATAAATAAAGGAGGTGTAATAGATGGAACAACAGCCAAACTCTAAAACAAAGTACCTGAACTTGGGACGGATGCCTGAAGCTGAGTAATAACAGTCACAGAAGGGTCTCCTTGAGCTAAACAAGGACCCATACTAATCATAGCCAGCTCCGGTGGGGCATTATAAGGACCATACAGTGTAGTCGAAATATGTATCCAATAGTAGCTGGCTGGAAGAGCTCTCCAATCTAGCCAATACCCTTAACAGTAACTCCTAAACAGAGGGTGTAGTCTCTGGGTCGGAGGGAGGTGGAATAGGAAATGTAGGACCCAGTAGCTCATAAGTAGGCTATGGAGAAGCTAATCTAATCTTCCCTTGAGCTGGAGCTACCCCTCTAGCATGTCCCCTGCCCCAGGTCCTGTCCTAAACTCTACCTCGACCTCAGATGGGAGCAAGATCCGCTGTTTCAGGATCTCCCACTAGTCAAAGGAATATGGTAGTCGGTATCGATGCAAAAGGAGTAGATTAGATACTTTCAAAATGGGTTATACAAAGGAACACAAGAATGGAAGCAAGATGTGAAAAAACCTTCCAAACTAGTATCCCGCAGCCTCCCGAAGATGGGTGTAGATGTCTAAACATCGATCCGTGAGACTCTACTTGACACCCTGGTCTTGACTTATAAGCCCAACGAACCTAAAGCTCTAATACCAAAATGGATCACAACTAAAGAAAAAGAAATAAAGCGGAAACCATCTCAAACATATAATAATAAATCTCCCAAAATCTAGATTCATGAGTACAAGAGCTTTTAAAATGGTACTAAATGGTAAATACAACTTTCTCAAAAGAAAATAAAATACTATCTTATAATATATGATACATAGTCTGAGAGCAAATGAATGAACGAAGGAACCAAAGATCCACGACGACTCAAAGTCAGAGCCTCACCTTTGAGAGCTACAAGGTATTGATAACACTTAAATGGAATGATCAACTACCCTGACCTGAACTCTATGCACGATTTGCGGGGAGGAAACAAAGTAGGGGTGAGTACACCAAAATATACTTAGTAGGTTCAACCGACTGGGTAAGAGAAATCAAACAAGTATGCAATAGCATAGAATCCTATCATCTGCATCAAAGGAGTTACTACATAATATAAGACAATCATGAATAATGATAATTACAGATGGGAACCATTCCAATAATGCAATGCAATGCTATATACGAATGTAAAGGCATCATAGGCCATGTATGAGGTCAAATCATAGCCATTATGGAGCTGATGTACACATCTATCGAGTTGAAGCTACAAGTTAAAACCCAGGGCGTGTACTAAAAATCTCAAGGCATTGCAGGCCATAACCAACTATCACAATATATATATCATAATATCTCAAATGATACGATAAAATATGATGTGTGCATAACAATGGAACCTATCATTTATAAGATGTGTGCATGTCAATGCAAATAGTCATATATAATGTGTGCATATCAATGCAACCCAATCATGAAAGAGATTTGTGCATACCAATGCACCCAGTCTAGTATAAGACGTGTGCAACCAATACAACTAATCAGCTAAGAAATATGTACATACCAATATAAGTAACAAGATAAGAGACATGTGCATACCAATGCATCTAATCCATGTAAGATAGAGTATGTACAATAGCCACCATATTAAACGGGCTATACCAAGTATCTCAGCTAGTACCATAAGGCCAACAATAACCCTTCTTATCATAAACTCTCTAATAACCAAGATGTCAATGAAACAAGCTCGACAAGTACCCTAAATGGGCTCATAACTCTCAAACTTATTACACCCATCATCAACTAGTTACAACATTAGCCAAGGATTTTCTCTAGTTTCATATTACTGTAATGATGTCCCAATTATCTTAAATTGTAAGATTTCATTCCAATTAATCAATAGGATTGTCATTTACTCAACTTTTGACACAACACCATAAAATTAAATCATATCATGTTATCTGCTTATTATTTAATCTAAATCTCACAGTTATCACATAAGAATGCTTGATAACTGAAATCCAATCCCAAAAAGGATAGTCGAACCTACCTCGACGTCAAAATTACACTCAGACAAGATTTTAATTGACTTAAGCCTCTAACCGATCCTTGGATCGATCAACCACTATAAAAAATAGATACTGTGCATCAAGAAATGCATTTTGCTACCCATGTTGACATGAATTAGGTTAGTGAAAATGGTCAAAATTATGGCTAAATTCGTAGTCTCCAAATTTGAAAATTGACTTCAAAATAAGGTTCTACACAAAAAATGGAGTTCGTGAGTGAAAAGTTAGCCAAACTTGAGTTTAAATTGATAGAAAAATCATCATTTATAGTTTCAAGATCATAGACCAAAATCCCCAATTTTGAACATTCAAAATCATGAAATTGAAGATAAAAATCATGAAAATTAATCAAAACTAGGTTAGAACAACTTACCCAAAAGATTTCTTTGATAACTCTTTTCAAAAATCATTTCTCAAAGTTTAAAATATTCAAAATCCATTAAAAATGGTGATTCTACATCTTTAAAACTAACTTAGGAAAAATGTATAATGCGAAGGCGGATAACTATCCGTGATTGTAGAGAAGAAAAGGACCTATACCTCCATGAAGGTGCAAGTTTGTATGCAAAGGCGGAGAAGAAAATAGAGCTTCATCACATACTTCATAATAATAATTGACAAATCTCAAAATACATCTTTGAGGTCCATTCGAAACCCAAATTTCACAAACTAAACATGTATCCACACCGAAAATAGTGATTCGGACTCAACGAAATAATCAAAATTCGATTTCGAGGTCTCCTTAACATATTTACCAATGCAAGTCAAGAGCTTCATCACATACTTCATACCAGTAATTGCCAAATCTCAAAATACATCTTTGAGGTCCATTTGAAACCCAAATTTCACAAACTAAACATGTATCCACACCGAAAATAGTGATCCGGACTCAAAGAAATAATCAAAATTCGATTTCGAGGTCTCCTTAACATATTTACCAATGCAAGTCAAATAAATTAATTTAAATCTCAACATACCAAAACCACCCTCGGCAACTTCAAAAATTATGATGCGACCTTTTCTAGAGTTAGTTTCACCATTCAGAACTGCTGCGATTGTCAAAATTCTGATCCGAGCTTCTGAACTTCAAATGTTGACCAAAGTCAATCTTTACTTTTAAAATGACTAAAATCACCACTTTGGGCCTAAAAGCCTCATTTTAACTCCAAAGTCAGTTATGCAACTTCCTATAATTTAGTTTTGACATTTCTGACCTAATGGAATCAATAGATCCCCGATCAAATCTCCAAAATTTAGAATGATATAAAAATTCACTTTTGTTAACTTAAGGCCTCCAAAAATACTAAAATTGATATTTTAAACTTTTAATACTCAGAATTTCACTTTCAACCATTCGAATAGTTCAAAATAGACCCAAAGCAACTTACGAAATGGTAAATAGAAATTTTCACAGATAAGGACGAAAATGACCAACCAGGTCATTACATATTCTTAATCTGAAATGGTATGTCCTTCCTTGAGTATGAATAGTTGGCTGTCTAGAGAGTTTGATTGGTTGATCGATTGAGTCTTGATTGTTATTAGTGTTTCGAATCCATCTTTAGTTACCCATCATTCGAGGATAAAGGATCCTTAGCGAGAGATATTGTAACACCATAAAAGTTAAGCTAAGATCTGAACTTTCCTCTTATGCGTATGAGATCATGCCAAGTGATTCTAATGATATATTTTAGATGAATAGGTCACAACAATCCCTTAGCACAAAGTTGAGTTGAAATCTTCGTGACCGATTGAGTTACGATATGCAATTCTATAAAATTGGGTGATCCAATAACTTCAAGGTTGTGAATGTATGGTCAGGGTACATTTTTGAGTATTTGAAAGGTGTTCTGTATGCTTTAAGGTCATAAGAAACACCAAAGGTCAAGATGATTTCAGAATATTTGAATCGGGTAAGTTTCAATATGAGTTCATAGAAGGGTAAACGACAATGGTCATATCTCTCAGCACATAATGAATTAGGTGATCCATAATATATCAATATGATCATTTTACTAAAACATATCAAAGTTAGAAAAATTGCCTATCTGACAATTTTGCCCGCTAAATCAATCCAAGAGACCTTAAATATTGGAAAAATGGTGGTCTGAGGTCCCCATTTGTAACACTAAATAGTTCGGCAATGGGACCCCAATACCGCTGTTTTGGCTTCCAAACCTCATTAAGAGGTCTTATTTTTCATTTTTGATGATTATGTGACTTTTCCAAAAGGTTATTTTGGACATTTTATCCTTAAATGACTTTCCAAAGTCCATCTTATAACCTAATAACATCACTATACATATTGTGACACCCAAGATCCCAAATTTTTCTTCTTCCAAAGGTCAAGAACATCAAGAAATAAATTTCTCCAAATTCACAATATCTAAAGGCTCCAAGTTCAAGATTCTCTTCAAGAACCTAGGGTTTTGAATCAATATTCTTCTTCAAACTTCAAAAACTTCATAAAAGGGTTTCCCAAGTTCAAGCTGTAAGTGTACTGACCCTTTGGGTCATTTCTATGTTTATGTGATTATTTCTATGTTTATGTGATTATTTCACTAGTTTGAGTTAGAGCACAGTAACCCTAGGTCATTTTTGACTTGTTGGTACTGTTGGTGTGGTTGTAGGGTGAATCGGTTGAGATTTATATAACTTTCAAGTTGGACAGAGGATTATAATTATAAAAGGAGTTTTTTTAGAAAGTCCGAGTCAATGGTCTCAGAATGGAATTCTAACTATCCCATCAGTTTTGGAATGGCCAAATTAAGGTAGAAGCATGATCTGCTCGAGATTTGGGGTTTTGGGTATGATATTAAGTCAAAAATTGCAAAATTAGTCTAACCGTCAGTTAAAAAGGGATTTTTTGTAAGAACCTAGGTAAACACGCTCTGAATGGAATTCTGATGGCATGATTAGCTTTGGAACATCGAAGATAGCATAGAATAGCCTTTTCTTGGATGGCGAGAACTTTCCTGTGTATTTTGACCTCCACAGTTCTTTTAGTTAAAATTAACTGGAAAGAAGTGTGTACTACCCCGCAAGTTGTAAGATCGGATTAAGGCTAGAAACTTTATTTTCAAATAAAATTTTGTAAGTATTCGAACATTGTAGGTATGAAATAAGGTTTTACATGGTTTTTCCAAGAATTTTTTCCAAAGGTACCTTCCAAGGAGCCCTTCACGAGGCATGGGCAGCACCACTAGCCGTGAAAGGTTTCATGGAGGCTACATTAGTAACAAAAGGGGATTGTCTAGTGGAGCATGCACACCACAAGCCGTGGTGGACTTCACAACTTGTGAAGAACTTTTGTGATGATGCCAAATTGAACTTTCAAGGTCAGTTTGATTGAGTCTTGTCCTTTAACCTCCCAAATACGTTCTAAGCTCTTCATATCACTCCACGTACTCTATAATACTCAGTGTAACACCCCACATCATAGGTGTACTAGTCCTATTCATATTGAACATGATATGATTTGGTAGAAGGAGCACTAATTTTAAAAGTGCCTAAGTTTTAGACTTGAGGGCTACATTTAATTTACGTTTAGCACTTAAGATGAACGAGTATATATAAGTTTTAAGTCAAATTGAGGAGATCATGACCTTAAACGAAGTGCAAGAAATAAGGTTCTTATTTGACTTAGAAAGCCAGCAGGTGAGTCACCTATGTGCTTAGCTTGAATAGGCTAGGTAGACAGAGACGAGTCCCAACACCTAATCTGTCCAAGTCCAATAATGAATAAAGCCCAAGTTAAGGGTATAATTTTGGCCCATGGTTTAGCATCATAAAGGGAAAATCTTTGTAGCCCAAGATGAATAGAAAAGGTGGCCCAAGAACATGTACAACCTACTTGACGATTTGCGCCCAAACTAAGTGAAGGGAAAATAGAATAATAGGCAGCCAAGGCCCATCAAATTGGAGCCCATTAAGGCCCAAGTGAAAGGGCCAAGTAGCTGCATGACCACCTTGATAAAATAAGGCTTATAATACAAAGGAAGTCAGCAAAGAGTGTCCTTTTAAAAGGGATTCAAAAAAGCTCCTTTAAGTCATTTAAACTTGGACAAAATTCTAATTTATTAAGTTCTTTTTCCGCACTCTTTCAACTCATACAAAGCAACCGTCACGACCTCACTAGGGTTCTTAAAGAAGCCTTCAAGATTGAACGTTAAGGTAAACAAAGATACATGTGTATTTAGTATGAGTTTTCCATGAGAAACAAGAGAAATAAGCTGGTTATACTTGTGTTGGAATTTTTGACAACATATATTCTAAAAATTGTTGTACACTTTTCTTGGTTATTAAGAGACTTTTCTCATCTTATTTTATTGGATTATGAAGGAAGGTTTATGTTTTTAACCAGGTTTAGTTTTGAAATGATGTAACAAGGTTGCTGCACCATTTTTATCTTTCGCAAAAATGAGTTCTTTTATGATATCGTAATTATGCTATAAGTAGGAACTTGTGGGCTGGTAAATGGAAATTTTTGTTTCTCATCCTCTATCTACTTTAGGACAGATTTTGGATTGTTTTAGGACTATTATTATGTGTAAATATGTTGAGGAGAGTTTGGTTGAAGTTGGAACCGGTTTGGGATTGTTGACGTCGAAATGTAGCGAAAGGACATAATGTTATGTTGTCTACTTGTGTGTTGTGTAGAGTTGCTATGTGTTATACTTTGTGAGCTATTATAAACCTGTTATGGGACTAAAGCAAGCTGGATATGGCATGTACATGAGAATGTGTATTAGAAAATACTATTAGGAGTGGAAAGGTTGAAAGAATACTCTTGGGTTATTAATTACAAGCTTGTTACTTGAGTGTTTTTTTTTTTTTTTGTGATTGGACTGCCAAGACATGCTTATTAACTACTAATACTAGTTTTATCACCTACTCTATTATAGATAAATGTTTGGGGAGAAAGGAGGTTACTTCAAGGTAATAACGAGGTAGTATAATGAGGTATGTAAGGATACTCAATTTCCTATTATTTGGCATAAAATCTTGGTTGTTCCTTGGCACATAGAGGAACTTACAGACTCTCACATAACTAATAACCATATCTCTACACTTTAACATGTTCATATGTTTCCATACATAGCCATTGTCGAATTTGCATACATACTTTGGATACCAGATGCATGAGTTCCTTTTTTGATAAATAAGGTCCATGTGTTGTTTCATCTCCTACACATTCATTATTTTTGTAACCTACTCTTTTCATTGTGGCATTGTTTTATATGATTATTTACATGTCACATGTTATATCTATGGTCCTACAGCTCAAATATTAGGACCACCAAAAGAATCACTCAAAAGTAAATAAAAGATATAAAGTGAAGTTGCTTATTTGTGGATGGAATCCTAGGGGAGGAAGAATCACCTAGCATGGGTTGGTGTCGCATTACAGGGGTATCCCAGGGGTGAAAGTAAACCTTAGCATGGGTCGATTTAGATATTGATTTACCACTGATCAACTGATTATTTGTATCATATTACAATGCATAGAGTATAAAGTAATGAAAAGGACACAACATACATGATTCCTTAATATGACTAAAGGTGATCTCTTATCCTTACACCAGTGCATGGTTTCATTTTAGTTCTTATTTCACATATCGTACTTCCTTATGGGGGACCTGCATTTAATGTTGTTGGTATAAGAGCTAGTAGATCATTCTAATAGGAGTACAGGATATCCAGTTGTTGTTATTGAGCTCCAGGTTTCTTTGGCGCTTTGTGTGTCTAGAGCTTATATTTTTGTAATGTATAGTTACTCATGAGGCGGGGCCTGTCCCGACCCTTATCAGATGTTATTCCTTATCTAGAGGCTTTGTAGACTCTGTAACGTAATTAGTACTTTAGACATTGTGGCTCCAACGACCTAGTCATA
>JAPFFP010053640.1:0-29592 GCA_026153255.1 Solanum medicagineum | reverse complement strand
GTGAGACGATCCACCAACCAATCAAGGGGTTTGTACCTTGATAACCAGGTTGAGGGGTTTGTACCGAAATCACCATGGGTGGTAGGGTGAGACGATCCACCAACCATATCGAGGGGATTGTACCTTGACAACCAATTGAGGGGTTTGTACCTCAATCACTATGGGTGGTAGGGTGAGACCATCCACCAACCAATTGAGGGGTTGGTACCTCAATGGACTATGAATTCTATGATAATGGTCTCATCTTGCACATGTATTATGTTCTAGGTAAGCATGATTTACTTCAAATATCTTCCATGCATGCCATATTGTTATATGTTCATCTATTGCCTATGTTATGGATTTTGATTATGTTTCTTATCTCTTGTTGCATTGCATCCTACATACTTAGTATGTTCAAACGTACTAACGCATACTCTATGCCTACATGATGTCACCATGTAGGGACCAGAGCCTCACTTGTCTTTTAGAATCTTCCTCCACGTGGCTAGTACGATTTCTCTCAGGCTAGTTGGTAAGTCCTCCATTCCAGGGACAATGTATATGATCTCATGTTATGTACTAAGACTATCTTTCTTTTATGTATGTATTGACTTTGAGGGTGAGACCGGTTGATTATCTTGTCCCCCACTCCTATCTAAGTATTAGAGGTGTTATTGGACATGTTATGTATTGAGCTATGACTCTCTTGTTTGATGTTTATGCTATAAAAGACTCCCTTTGTCCTTATTTCTAATCTAATTATGTTATTTAATTGCTTCCGCGACCAAGGATGTGTAATGATATGTTAAGAGACTTGTTTGGGGTTCCTTCCGGTTCCCCATTCTTCGTGTCACGTCTAAGCTCTAGGCTTGGATCGTGATATCATTCATGGCCCATAGAATGAACTACCGCCCGTAAAGGGTCTCGTACATTGCCAAAATCAGCAACTTCTGCATTTTCTTTCCAAAACCAAGGCCAACCCCAGAATCTTTCAAATGAGATGCACAAACATATAAAACTAACGAACATCGCGTTGAGAATACACAAAATTGCAAGTTTTAATCATCAAAAGTGTTGTATCTTGACAACACCTCAAAATCAATTCACAGGCCATAAGTTAATCCATGAAGTGAAAGGTCAAATATAATAGAAAGCGGTCTATGACAAATTTAAAAGCAACCCACAGGTTGTAGATCAATGTACACCATGGATTATGTCAGGAATCGTATAAATAAAGAGATTCAACATTGTGGGCCATTATAAATGGTTCTTATAGGTTTATTTTGCCATAAGTTTTTCAAAGAGAAGTTCAATGTTATTGTTCCATTTTTGTTAGTTCGAGTTAAAGTTCTAATATTTTTTTCTCTAGTTTTTGGATTTTTAAAGAAAAAGAATACCATTACTCTTTCAATTTTTTTTATTCTGAGTAAGCTTTATGAATTCTTTAAATTGTTATTCTTGTCATTTACTATAATGACCTTGCTGGTCATTTTTAAGCTTATTTGTAGAAAATATTATTTAAGCTTTATAAATTATTATTCTTGTCGTTTACTACAATGATGCTGGTCATTTTTAAGCTTATCTGTAAAAAATATTTTTTTGCCCTTTCGTTAGTTGTTTTGGACCTAGTTTGAACTATCCGTGTTGTTGAAAATGAGATCTTGTGTTTTAAAAGTGAAAAATATGAGTTTTGGCATTTTTAGAAGCTTAAGTTGTTGAAATAGTGAGTTTCTATACCATTCTCAGTTTTGGGTGTCGGAACAGAAATCTGTTGATTCCATTAGCTCCAAAACGTTGAATTTGGTCTAGGAGAGGTGATAGAAATGAATTTGGAGCTAAACGAAGATTTTGGACCCAAAGTTGCATTTTTAGTTGATTCTAGAGCCTAAGCTTGACTTACGTCAACATTTAGAGTTCGAAAGCTCGAACCAAAATTTCGATTGTTCTAGTGATTTCGGATGATGAAGCTAAAACTAGAAACTGTCTCATTGTAATTTATGGAGTTTCCAAAGGCAATTTGGGTATTTTTAGGTTTAATTAGTTTTAACAAACTTTATCAAAAACTGAGTCAAGAAGACCTCAGAATCAAATACTGATAATTTCATTGAGTCTGGATCGCTGTTTTGATAGGGATACATGTCTAGTTTGTAAGTATCAAATTTTGAACGAACCCCGAGGGTCTATTTCAAGTTAAATAATATAGCTGATTTTTCTGATCTGGTGCAACCCCCATTATACTTCGCGTTTGCGGCATAGGGGACCGCATTCAAGGAGGTCTATGTAATTTGACCTCTGCATTCGCGGATCACCAGTCCATATTTGTAGAGCACAAGATTAGTTTCCTTTGCATTTGCAGGCCCCATCATTGCATTCGTGGAGGTCTGCACTTTCTTGGTCTCCGAATTCGAGGATTCCTCTCCTCGTTCGCTGAGAGTCTTCGTGCCTGAACAATTTTTAATCATGAAAACACCTATTTCCTCCATTTTTTAAAAAGTTTTCAAGCTTTCTTGGGCATTTTTGATGAGGATTTTTGTGGGAAACCTTTTGGCAAGTGTTTAACCTCAAATTAATTAATTTTCATTTCTTTTCTCTTGATTTTGTCTTGAATTTTCATGATTTTGAATGTTTGAAATTGGGTTTTCCATGTCTATGTTTTGAAAACTTTAAGTATTGATTTCTCCTTCAATCTGAGCTCAATTTCAGTGGGATTTTCACGCAAGAACTCCTTTTCTCGTGTAGAATCATAATTTCTTGTTTAATTTCATATGCATGAACCTCAAAATTTAGTCCTAATGTTGACCATTTTGCCCCTATATTCAATTTGTGCCAATATGGTATCAAAATTCATCTCTTGATCATATAATCTATTCTTTATAGTGGTCGGTTGATTTGAAGCTCGTTTTGAGGCTTGGAGTAATCGAACGCTTGGTTCGAGTGCCGTTTTGACATCGAGGTAGGTTCAGCAGACCTTTTTGGAACTAAATTTGAGTTATTGGATATGTTATGTGATAATTGTTAGATGTGGTTTGTTTCATGAGTAATTGGATTGCTATTATTTTATTTTCACAAAATGTGGTATTAGTTGTATTGGAATTGGAGTAAGTTATTTGTTGGCAAATTAAGATATATCCTTGTTATTTTAGACTATTTTGGATGTGGTTCTGATAATATGAGACATGTGATATCATTTTAAAACTTTGTGGTAATTGATGGTATTTGAGATACTTTATGGGACTCATGCGCATATTTTGGGACTTGAGAAGTCTGGTACTATCGGTATACTTGGTTGTTGGTGAGAGTGTGGTGATTTGAGAATGTTGATGGCTTGTGGTGCTCGTTGTGACACCTGACATGCCCTTCTTGATTTTATGATTATTATTTATCAATTATCTTATTATATTATTGTTGTATATATATACACATATACATATACATATTGGCTTATGGCATTAGTATATATTCATTTCATGTTGCATTTGTACCATCCCTTGACCACGCGGAGGTGGCAAGGAGAGATTGTACCACTTTTTAAAATTCCTTGACTATGCTGAGGTGGCAAGGTTGAGATATTAAGATATTATGACATCCCTTGACCACACAGAGATGGCAAGGTTGAGAGATTTCAGTATATGGTCTACGAGAGCCCTTGGGTTCTACCTGGTAGCTTTACTGAAACGACCTTGAAAAGTACTCGAAAATATGTCTCGAAAGTTTTCAAAATCTTAATATCCATATATCTCAAAATTCGTGGGCGATACCAAAAATACGACTTCATATTCCTGTTCATGAGTTCAAATTGAGTGGGAAATGGGTCTAACACCGATTTAAGAGCAATTGTAGCAAAACTTGAAAATCGCAAAAATGCAATTTCTAGAGACGATCCGGGCCCCTGGCACAACGCGCCAAGGGCGTGTTACCATTTATTTTGTGCACTGTTTTTCTTATCTAGTCCAAGGCTTTTGGGTCTTAGGCCTAAGTGTTCCTATGCATGAAAATATATTTCACGGTCATATCATTCAAGACATTCCCAAACACTTAGAAAATATTTCATCTCTTAAATTCAAGTCTCAAACTCATCCGGATTCTAAGGGTCTCAATCAAACTTCAAGTCTCCATCTCCGATCATCATCAAGCTATTCTCCCAAGCTAAGGTATGTGGGTTTCTTTCATAGGTTCCTTTCACCCATGATACAAAAGCTTTTTTTACTCAAAATTGCATGCTTTAAGGTTGATTTTATTCGTGGGTCTTATCTATTATGAATTTCACTGCACACTATGTTGGAATTTATGAAATTGTGACTGTTTTGGCATGTTTTGAGCTATGAAAACTAAGACCTATTGAGAGATTTGATGAAGGGTTTTGATGTATATTGCTTGAGGGTGTTACCAAGTATCTGTTGATGGTTTTACATTGAATTTTATAGAATGATTTCACTCTTGAATTGCATGGTTTTACACTAGCACTACACACCCGCCAAGTGTTTGATAAAATGTCCATATTATGATTTTTTGAAGATTGAAGGTCCAATGCATGTATTATGAGTTGAATGACTTTATGATGATGAAAGAAATATATGTATATGATGATGATGAGAGGTATGTATGTATATAATATTATCTCTATAGTTTTGGAATTGACCAAGCCTCACTCGGGGGGTTGTATGCCCGGGTAACCTTGTTGAGGGGTTTGTACCTCGATCGCCTCACTAGGGATGTGGTAAGCCCGTGCAACCATGTCAAGGGGATTGTACCTTAACAACCACATTTAGGGGTTTGTACTCCATCAACTATGTTGTGGGGGAGGGGGGGTTGTACCTAATCAACCTATTGAGGGGTTTGTACCTCATTCGCCTCTCCAAGGGGGTGATAGGCCTTGGATATGCACTAATAATGGTCTGTCCTTACACATGTATTAAGTTCTATATAAACATGATTTTACTTCAAGCATCATTTATACATGTCATATTTCTATATGCTTACTCATTGTCTATGTTATGCATTTTGGTTATGGTTTTTATCACTTGTTGCATTCCACCCTACATACTTAGTACATTCAAATGTACTAATGCGTACTCTATGCCTACATGATGTCACTATGTAGGAACCGAAGCCCCACTTGATCATCCTCCTCCACGTGGCTAGTACGACATCTCTCAAGCTTGTTGGTGAGTCCTCCATTCTGGGGACGGTGCTTATAATTTCCTATTATGTTCTAAGACTATCCTTCTTTTGTATATATGTTGACTATGAGGGTGAGCCTGGTAGCTCGTCTAGGCCCCTGATAAGTATCTAAGTTTTAGAGGTGTTGTTGGACATATTTGTATTATGTTTTTGAGCTTTGACTCTCTCTTATTCTTGTTGATTATGATATGGAAGTTGTCCTTAGCCCCTTTTTCCCTCATTTACTACTTATTGTTGTATTCTATTGCTTCCACGACCAAGGATGTGTAATGATATGTTAAGAGGCTTGCTTGGAGTCCCCTCAGGTTCCACATGCGCCGTGTCACATCTAGGCCCTAGGCTTGGGTCATGATATTTAGCTTGGTAGATGTGTACATGGTTATACGAGAGTCGTGATTACATCCTATGCATTGCATCCATTCATCTCATTTGCCCTACATCATGATTATACTTGTCCTCTTTAACCCTATATGTGTGTGTGTGTATGTATATATTATGTACTAACCCCTTCATTGCAGGTGATAGGATTTTTAGTTATTACATGCTTATCCGATTTCTCCTACCTAGTCGGTTGAACCTACTAGGTACATTTTGGTGCACTCACCCCTACTATGTTTCCTCCTTGCAGATCAAGGCACAAGGACTCCCCCGTGGTAGTTGATCTTATTCTAATGGATCTATCCTTCTTTCCAGAGTTTAGGGGTAAGACTTAGCTATCGAGTTGTCATTGTGCTGCAGAGGTATTTTCTAGTTGTACTTTGATTCAGAGTTTGCATTTTCTTTATGAGATAACTTTCCATCTACTTCTTTTCATACTATTTAAAAGATCTTGTATCATGAATATAGGTTTTAGGATTTTAAATTAACTGTTGTGGTTGTTCTATTTTACTTTTTTCTCCTTTAGTTATGATCTAGCTTTGGTTGTGACAAGTTGGTATCAGAGCTTTAGATTCGTTAGGCTCGTGAGTTAAATGCAGGGTGTCTAGTAGAGTCTCGTGGATCAGTATGTAGACGTCTATATCCATCTTTGAGAGGCTACGGGGCACTTGATAGGAAAAACTTTTAGTCTTGCTTTTATTCATGCGTTTCTTCATATCAATTATTTTGAAAGTATCTAATCTCTTCCTTCTACGCAAATGTTAATGACCAGAGATCGACAATCATTTAATGAGTTCGAGCCAGTTTATGTGGGCCCCACCTGTGGTTGAGGTGCGGCTCTTGGCAGGGCCAGGGTCATGGACATGCTAAAGGGGTAGCTCCACCTAGGGGAAAGGCTGAAGCAGCTTCACCAGAGCCTGCGTATGAGTCTGAGGGATCCATAAACCCTGGTCCACCACCGTCAGCCCCAAATACTATGCCTTTAGTTTAGGATGAGTGTGTGAAGAGTTTCTAAACCTTAAAGGATCGGTTAACTTTGGCTCTAATCTTGACCTTGTTGAAGGGTACTAATGGGTCTGTTGTTTACTGTGACGTCTCAAGAGTTGGCTTGGGTTGTGCATTCATGCAACATAGGAAGGCGATTTCCTATGCTTCAAGGTAATTGAAGGTGCACAACAACAACTACCCAACACATGGTCTTAAGCTAGCGATCATTGTGTTTGCATTGAAGATATGGTGTCATTACTTGTAATGGGCCCATGTCCGATGTCTTCATAGACTATAAAAGTCTCCAACATGTTTTCACTCAAAAAGACCTCGACTTAAGAGAAAGAGGGTGTTTATACTTCTAAAGGATTATGACATGAGTGTAAAATATCACCTAAGAAAGGCCAATGTGGTAGCTGGTACAGTTAGTAGAGAGTCCATGGGTAGTGTGGATCATATTGAAGATGGGAAGAAGGATTTAGTCAAAGAACGACACCATTTAGCTCCTTAGATGTGAGATTAAGTGGTCCAAATGATTGTGGTGTGATGGTTTTGAATCTTTATTGGTGTTTTATATCAAAGCCAAATAAGGCCTTGATTCCACCTTGGTTGAATTGAAGACATTGGTAAAAGAAGGCAAGGCAGAGGTTTTCTCCCAAGGGGGAGGTGTGTGCTTAGATACTGAGGTAGACCATGTGTGCCGGATGTCGATGGGTTACGAAGTTTGATTTTGAAGGAAGATCATAATTCCTCCTATTCCATTCATTCTGGTTCCAGTAAGATGTATAGAGATCTGATTTTGAAGGAAGCTCAAAATTCCTCCAATTCTGTTCATCTCGATTCCACTAAGATGTATGGAGACCTAAGGAAGGTGTATTGGTGGAACAGAATGAAGAAGGTCGCAAGGTTCATTCTCTAGTGTCCCAATTGTCAACAAGTTAAAGTTGAACATCAAAGGCTAGGTGGTCTAGCCTAAGACATTAAGATCCCCACTTGGAAGTAAGAAGAGATCAATATGGTCTTTGTAGTTGGTTTTCCTAAGACTAAGAGACACTTTGACTCCATATGGGTTGTTGTGGATAGAATAACAAAGTTAGCTCATTTTCTACTGATCAAGATAAGCTATAGTGCTGAAGATTATGCCAAATTGTATATATGAGATTTGGTAAGGTTGCATAGAGTTCCATTGTCTATTATCTCGGATCTTGGAGCTCAATTCACTCATAATATTTGTAAATCATTTCAAAAGGGTCTTCATACTAAGGTAAAGTTGAGTATCAATTTCCATCCTAAAATCGATAGGAAAGTCAAAAAATATATTCAAACACTTGAGGATATGTTGAGGGCTTGTGTGTTGGAATTCAAAGGAATTTGGGATGATCATCTACCTCTTATTAAGTTTTCCTATAACAATAGCTTTCACTCAAGTATTGAGATGACACCATTTGAGGCCTTATATGGTAGACAATGCAGATCTATGGTTGGGTGGTTTGAAGTGGGTGAAATATCTTTGATAGGATTGGACTTGGCCATGGATGCCATGGAAATAGTGAGACTTATAAGGGAGAAGTTGAAAACGGCTCAAAGTCAACAAAAGTCATACTCCAATGTTAGGAGAAGAGACCTTGAGTTCAATGTCAATGATTAGACCATGAAGGGTGGGGTTCGGCTTGCCAAAAAAGGAAAATTAAGACCTAGGTATGTTAGGACTTATAATATCACTAGGAGGTTTGGTAAGGTAGATTATGAGTTGGAGTTGTCATTGGAGATGAGCATGATTCACTTGGTGTTTCATGTGTAAATGTTGAGAAAATTCTTGGGTGATCCGAACTCCATTGTCCAATTGGAGGATATGAGTGTTGAAGAGAACTTGACTTACAAAGAGGTTCTATTTGAGATCCTAGACAGGCAAGTAAAGAGGTTATGAAACAACGAGGTTGCATCCATTAAGGTGCTTTGGATGAACCAACAAGTTAATAGTGCAACATGGGAAACGATAGTGGATATGAGGAAACAATACCCTCATTATTTCCACTCTACTCAAGCCTAAGCTACTAAGTTCTTCTTTGCCTAAGACCTCAAATTCCTTCCATTTCAATTTTTATGTCATTTATGTATGTTTACATATTTATAGGACTATTTTGAATGAAGTTTAAATTGTGAATCTGAAAAATTTTATGAAAAGATGTTTAAATTGCATTCTTGCATTCATACGGGGTTGTTAGTTGCTTCCCTAACTCCTTAGAGCGTACATTCATTACTTTTGAGAACAGATGTTCCCAAGAGGAGATATTGTAAGGACCCGCAAGTTAGGAAGATGGAAAGTGCAAAAGAAGTGGAACTAGAAATGTGTAGGGTCAAAGTACGAGCCTTATTAATTGCTCACGGTTCAAACCAAGAGTTGTAAATAGGGCTCGTGGATGGGATCATCCCAGATGAAAATTTAACGAAGTGTAAGGGTAATGTACAAGGGGTATTTACATCTATAAATGGAGCTACAAATAGTAGAAAGTGTTTGTAGAGGCCTTAGGTTAATGGAAAAGTGGGTTTCTGAAGCTAGAACTACGAACCAACAGGACTTGTCATAGTTTTTTTTTATGGTCCATAAATTGGTTTCGCAGATAGGGTCCTAAAGATTGGAAAACTTTCTAAGTGTGGATAGGAACCATAAAATGGAACCCATAAATCAATCTGCATGTCGTAATCTAGGTTTTAGAGATGGTTTTAGATGGTTTAAAATTCAACAGGATGAAACCCATTCTACGGTCTGTAGACCATTCTAAGACTCGTAATATGGGGTCATAATTTATATCTGCAGTTTTAATGAAGGGCATTTTTGACCTTTACTCATATCCTAAATCTTAATCTACATCGTTTTGTGACCTAAATCTACCCATTATAAACCCCAAACCTCTCATCCTATCCATTCCAAAATTCCCTCAAAACTTTCTACGGCAAGATACTCTCCAAAGGCTAGACAAGAAGATCTAGGGTTTTCCAAGGATTTTCTTCTCCAAATCTTTAAGCCTTTCCTTAAGGTCTTCAATCGGGTATGTGAGTTGATTTGTGGGTCCCTTTCATCCATAAAGTCCAACAAACCTACCTTTTTACCTTCTTTAAGTTCTTAAAAATTTATGACTTCCATGAGCATAATTTAAATGATTTTTCGATGATATGTTTTCAGTTATTTTTACTCAAATGATACAATGTGATGATGTACTATGAGTTCTTATAGTTTCATGATTTCTAATATCTAGGTTTTGTGAATGATAATGTGGGCTACTAGACATGATTTTAAATTGAGAAGTTTTATCATGATATTGCATTATGCTGTTGAATCATATGTTTTTAATATTCATTGCATAAGCCCATGAAGTTTAAGATACGATTCCATTATGACATTAACCTTAAGGCCCTTCAAGCATGTTTCAAGGATATGAATTTCATGATATTGTAAGCAAATTATGAAGCCCTTTAATGATGCTTAAGATGGACCCTTAATATGAAAGAATGATTCTCACTTGAGTGGCTTTGAGTTAATGAGCTACTCCTATATGATGCTACTTATGATTCTAATTTATGATTGCATGACTATCCTAATATTTTTTAAAGTATTCTGTGAGATTGACTTAGCACCAAATGAGACATTGAGGTGGAATTTGGTAAGGGAATCTTAGAAGCAACCTCTTGTCCCATTAACTACGTGCCACCATGGGAGCTCTTGTAGGCTATATCTAGTGCACAATAGTAATGTAAATCAAAGATATGCATGCATAAGTTGACAGAGTTTCACCTAGTAAGTGGACTCCCAATGTCAACGTAGGGGGTTATGTTGGATTCCATATGGTAGCTATCATGGTCTTAAATGTCGATTACGGTCTCCTTCCAAAAGTTATGTATTTGATGTCTACGTTCCTTAAATTGAGTTTTCACAAGATGCATTGATCTCTTATTACATATTGAGCCCTATGCTTTGGCTGTGGTTATGCATGTTTTGAATGATTGCAATACAATTTCACGAATGATGGTTGTAGATAGTGAAATTTTATTGATCAATCCATATTAAATGTGGATTAAATCTTAAATTCATGATACATTGGCCAAGTCAAATTATTGGTCAGTGAGGTTGGATTAATATTTAAGTTAAAATTATATGACTTAAATAAAATCCAAATTATATTTGGGTCAGTCCATTAAGTTGACAAGACAAGCCCAACTCATGTTCTTCAAGCCCAAGGTCTTCTAAAATTAATTGAAGACCAAAATACCCCCAAAATCCTAACTTTCAACTATATAAAGGGGTCTTCATAAGACAAAAAAGGAAAGAAGAAGAGGAAGAAGAAGAAGAGAAATACATAGAAAAGTTCTGCTCTTGAGTGGTGATCCACAAGTCTTCTGCATACAAAGGAGTTTTGTCTCCAAGTTGTAAGCCGCAAGTTCTCATATTTCTGCGATTGTGATTAAAGCTTGGCTCCGCATTTGTAGTGAAGTTTCAACAAGTATTTCTTCTATTCAAGAACAAAGCAAAGCTCTTGAGTTGATGATCGTAAGGAGAAGAATCAGAGGATTACATCTTTTTTTTGTTAGATTTTATAAAGATTGTAACCTTCTCACAAATTCTTGAAATGCAAATATTGCTGTTTACCTCTACCTTTCTTTTCTTGATTTATTATTTTTTAGAAATGAAACTTAATTGCTTATAAATTGGCATACCTAGTGGGACAATCTTTACCTCTTATCTCTTCTCTTAAAAAAAAATATAAAATTCAAGAACACCAAGACAACTTCCAAAAAGGTCAACTCAAAATCTGCATCCGCAAAATTCTAATCTCTTTAAAGTTACAAAAAAATTATCAATACGGCCGCAATGGACATCGACTTCAAATCTGATGTTTTTGAGGATATTGGCTCCTCAAATGGCTTGAAAGTTGCCATGAAGATTGTGGCCCAAATTAGGAGTAAAACCGAAATGTTGGGACAATAAGGCTTCAAGCATCACCTAAATCATCTCCTATTTATTATTTGTCTTCTCCAAAAGAAGAGATATCCTCTCCGTATGTTCTAGAAAAAGGGAAAGACATCACTGAGGTAGTAGAAAGAACATTGGATCGACTAAGACTGTTATAAGAATGACGTTGTCAGTCTAATAATCCCTTCGTGTATGAAGATGATGATGTCTTAAGCACTAGATCTATGATGATCGTCCCTCATGTTACATCTCAATCCAAGCTATATCCTAGCGATGTTCCACACTATTGTTCATCCTTTATGGTGATTGTGCAAGCGATGGTAATTGAAACTTTCACCATAGAAGAACAACTTGCGAATTTGATGAAAGCAGTTGAAGGCCTATAAAAATACATCGAAGGTCAAGACGACCAAATTACCAAGTTGACAAATATGATAGAGAATATGAAGGAGAGAGAATCCACTCGTTTATATACAGAGCTTCATGTAGAGGAAAGAGAGTCTTTCACAAAACAGGAAATAATGGTCAAAGAGTTTCAAGTGTCTACTGAAGGCCTAATTCCAGTTGACCAATTGAAAGATTTCATCATGGAGGCTATCAAAGATAAGTCAAAGCCTATATCTAAGTATTCACTCACATATGTAAAACTGTATTCTCAAGGAATTGATAACCTAAAAATACATGCAGGCTATCAACCTCCTAAGCTGGAGCAACTTGATAGCAAGAGAAATCTAAAACAACATGTAGCACACTTTTTTGGAACTTTCAACAATGCTGGAACATATGATGATCATCTTGTTAAGCAGTTTGTTCGATCACTTACATGAATTGCTTTCGACTGGTACATAGACATGCACCTGGTTCCATTAATAGCTGGGAGCAGATGGAGCAACAATTTCTTAAGCATTTTTATAGAACAAGACATGTTATAAGCATGATAGAGCTTAGCAATGCCTGCCAAAGGGATAATGAGCAAGTCATTGACTTCATTAATCGCTAGAGGAGCTTGAACCTTAACTGCAAAGATTGTCTTAGCAAAACTTCTGGGATCGTAATATGCATCCAAGGTATGTCCCGGGGTCTTCGCTACATAATGCAAGGTGTAAACCTAAAACATTTATGAAATTAGCAACTCATGCTCATAATATGGAATTGAGTATCTCCATAGATAAAGATCGAGGGTTCCTCTACTTTGAGCCTCGTGAAGAAAATATACATGATATTGAGGATGAGACAACCTTTCATCCAAAATTGAAATTAAGGAGTCTATATAGGTAGACATACTTCTCAACACGAGCATAAAATGCATGTCACGAATTCGAGCTAAAGTCTTCAAGTTGTGATGCTTCTAAAATTCAAGCAAAGTTTGACAAATTTGAACTAAGTCTCCATATCATGAAGTTCTTCAAGTTCAACCAAAATCTTTAAGTTTCAAAGCTCATCAAAGTCGAGCAAAGTCTTCAAGCCAAATGCTCTTCAACCTATGAGCTTAAACTGTATGTCATGAAGCTCATCAAATTTGATCTGTCTTTAGTTTCGAAGCTCCTCAAATTTGAGCCAATTCTTCGAGAGTGAAGCTCACCAAACTCGAGCTAAGTCTTCAAGCTACAAAAGCTCTATAAAATGAGTTAAATCTTTAAGTTATTACTCTTGGTCCACATGAATTTAAATTTGTATGACCAAAAACAAATTTATTGGGTTGAAAACTGTTGCTTCCCTAGCACACGCAAGTGTACACGGTTTCACAAGTAATATAGTGGCCCTAATTAAAGAGTCGGGTTGTCGAACCCAAAGGATTTAATGTATCTTGTCGCTTCTCTCGGTTATCACGGTCGTGGTATTTTAGTAAAAAACATTTTAGTTGTAGGGAAAATAAATTATAAAAGAAATATCTTTCTAGTAAACTAAGACGGCTTTCACGCAAGATATCAATTAGAGATGCAATTCCAAGGTTGTGACTTTTTCGACTCTGTCTAGTCTTAAAAATATCTATCTATGTCTGGTTGTTCGATTAATGATTCATAGGGTTTAATTTACCTGAACAGGGTTGCACGCCTCAGCCGGCCTACCGTTATTAACTGCCTAACTACATCATTGAGTGGGGATAGACAGACCAATAAAAATACATTAAAGCTATCTTCCTGTATATGAACCAAGCAAGGTGTAAGGTAGTTGTCATAGGTCTCCCTTACATGAATCAACCTAGTTTTCTAGTATTGAACAAGCTCCCTATGCTATTGTGTTCTATCCACTCTAACATCTCTCGAATCTAGAGTGAACAACAAATTTACTCCCTAGTTGGCCAGACTCTGAAATATAGATATAAATAACATAGGAATAATCGAAAGAAATCATTCGTAGATGTCAAAATTTAAGAACTACACATAGTCTAAGGATACAACCCCAGAATATGGAGACTTAGCCACTCATGGACGTATAATACATCATGAATGAAGTGGAAAACATCCAAAACCAAAATCTAAAGATTAAACTAACCAACGTATGGTAGAAAAGAGTTCTCTGTCGCCTCTACATAGTCCTTGAGTAAAAACAAATGTCAAAACCTAAAGTCCAAGATAGAGAAATAATAAAGATCCCGTAATTTGACTTTTCCACATTGGGTCCTCAAGTCTGCGACATGGACCTATTGTTTTTATGTATTTTTGCTTAAATTGATGACTGGACAATTCTGCACACTTTTGCACAGGTCTGCGATGCGGACTTTGCACCTTCTTGAGTTTTGCGCCGTTTTTTGTATTTTTCAGCTTTTGCAACCTTGCTCCTAGGTCTGCCATGTGGATTTTGTGGTCTTTTGGCTACTTCTACTGACTTTTATCCTCCGAGTTCTCGGCTTTGCTCTTCCATCAAGTCCGGTTTTAACCCCGAACTTCCGAATCAAAGAAAAATCTTGCAAAAACACAACCAACAGGCGCACTTGGCCCTACATCAGCTAAAATAAGAGAAAACAATACTCAACCACCTAGACTTAATTAACTTGTCCTCTGAATTCACTCTATTTATGGGGGTTATAGGCTAATCAGGCTTATAAATTTGCCTAAGATCACTACTACACACTTAGAGTTTTGTCTATCCTCGGGCAAGCCACTACACATGCTTGAGACTCCCTACAGTAGTATGCACAACAAACATCTTTCCATCGAAATCTATGGACCATAGTGAACAATTTTTGGTGCCCTGGGCAGAAACCAATTGCTCCTTGCTCTCATGTATACATGCTGATTCATGCAGAATATTTAACAGTTCATCTAGTTCCTGACCCTGAATGATCATGTGCCCTTGCCAAGAAGAATTATCCATGCACACCACCACGAATCTAGTCAGTAGATCAAGAATAGGTACATAAACAACTCTCACTCTCTAAAAAGATGTCTCAAATTGCTTCAAGATTCCATAAGCTTTCCCTTAATGTAAAGGTAGACCTAGTTGGGATTTTCCTTAGAGGATCACGTAGGTCTTTATCTGGCTGAATGTAGGCTGCAAGTATGTGGGATACAGTTATGGATATGGCTGTTCAATTCCCCCGCGCTCGTAGCACATACTTAACCTCTTCTCATGCTCCCTTGATTCACAACCCTTCATCATCCTTCTTGAATTAAAGCTATGAGTACTCCTATCCATTTAGTCTAACCACAAAATAAGCCCCTTATAAACACGTGGACATCCTAAACAAACAATGACAAAGCAAAGGAAAAGAAAATAAATATTTTTTTCATTCCAGTGTGCATCTGTGATGGATCCTCGACGTGGAGGCATCGCGAACCAACACTTGATAACTGGGACATTTTAGGCCCAAAATAGTGTGCATCCGCGATTGCTCCACGATGCGAAGGTAGCACGGACCCATACTATTTTGGATTGGCATTTTCTATAAATTTTTTTATATACACTCTACTCTTTTTCGACTCTCAGGTGTCCATTCAAGTTCTCTTTTTTCTCATTCACCGTGCTCAAGCTCTAGGGAATTAGGATAAAAAATGGATACTTCATCAAGAAAAAGGGATTGACTTGAATTGCGGTTAGCCAAAGAATAGGCTAAGGCTCCACAATGGCTAACTAGGGTTGTTTTCGTCTATCAAAGAAACGCCTAGATCCTCTCCTCTTGTTCTAATTCCTACCAAGTCTACTTTACATACCGAGCAAGTTCTTCGAACCTGTCACAGCCGAGACTCACGATTAGCTCACTCATTTATGGCACATTTTCATCACAAGACTAGCACTAGAGTTCCTATTGTGGTATTCACATGAATTCATTTAATTAAGCATGCATACAATAGTGATCACAAGGCTCAAGCGACTACCCTTGACTATGTTCATAGGTTCACGCTCGATGCTTGTTCGCACACTACCCCACTCTATATGAACTCGATTTGACAAAAACCTTTAGAACGGTCATCATCGATCCATCATAGGGCTCCCATCACTCAACTATGACTAACACAACTCATATCAACAGATATGCAACTACCAACAACTAAATGTATTCACAAAATATTATCACAAGAGCATCCATGCATCAAAGTAGTAGATACTAGTATTTACAGTCCTAACAATATTAAAAGATGTTCAACCCTACATTAAGATGTCCCATCGTAAGCCTAAAGTTGAAAAACATAAAAATGGTCTTAATACATGCAAATAATAAATAATAGAAGTAGTATCACAGAACAACCGAATTCCCACCCATACTTAAACTTAGCACTACCCTCAGTGCTAACCATACATAACCCGCAAAGCGGGAACTATGGTGCTCAAGCATCACCAGGGCCTAGTAGGATGGGCTCTCCCCCTACATATACCTGAGGCTCATAAGCCATGTCATCTTTCTCAGCCTCCTCATCATCCTTATCCCCGTTTCCTCCCCTGGGTCCGTAGGAAGCATGACTTTGGCATGAATCGGAGGCCAATGCAAAACACGACTTTGGCATGGTCATTGAGAGGATATTCCACCTCAACCTATTGTAACTCTTCTCTTGTGGAAGGCCGGTCGCCAGTCTAGTGTCTCAGCATCTCTATGTCATACATGCGGCCCGCTATCAACTCGTCCCAGTAGGTCCTTTCTTCAATGGTCGAAATTGGGCCCAAGGTCACGTTAGGCCCCTTAATGTTGGTGGCAACATGGGGGGAGCCTGAATGACCGGGCAGTAATCAGCCTCCTCCTCAGGGGCACCTGTAGCACAATATAAAGCAGTAATAAGGCCCCCAAAAGCATATCTGCGGCCCCTATGGGTCTTAGCCTTCCACATTGCTAGCCTGAAGATCGCTCCATAGTTTAGCTGCATGCCCACCATGATCGCATACGTGAGGGACACTCTATCTTCGTAACATTGGTGAAGTGTTCCCAGGAAGGAAAGAATGCATCATGATCTTCAACATGACTCTAGCCTCCTTTGACATGTGAGCAAAAGGAAAGGAGAGGTGATAGCCCCGCTCAACATGTCTGACCCATTTAGTTGTGGACCTCCGCCCTAATATAGTGTGTCTGATAGCCTGATCGGGCGGGTGAAGGCACAACTCATTGAAAGCTCCTGTCGAGACCTCCTCAAGGTGCCTAGAAGGCGGTTGATAGGTAGTGGTCAGAATTTAACCTCCAATCCTCGAATAATCACCGACTGGGACCATGGTTACACTCAAGTTAGCATAGAATTCCCTAACCAGGCTCAGATTGCATGGCATAGGAGGTCGGAACAAAAACCCTAGACTTAATTGATTGTATCTGTGTAACACCTCACACCTTACATGTACTTGTCCTATGCACATGAAACATGATATGGCTTTGTCAAATTAGCGCCGATTTTTAAAAGTGCTTGAATCTCAAATTAGAGGGCGATATGTACGTCTAATGCTTAAGAGGGTCGAGTGTATACAAGTTTTAAGTCAAATTGAGGAGATCGCGGCCTTAAATGAAGTGAGAGAAGTGATGTGTTGTAGGACTTAGGAAGCTAGCAGGTGAGTCACCTACTTTCTTAGCTTAAATTTGCTAGCTAGATGGAGATGAGTCTTGACGTCGAATCTGTCTAAGTCTGATTATGGATAAAGTCCGTGTTAAGGTTGTAACTTTAGCCCATGTTTTAGAATCATAAATGGACTATATTTTCATCCCAAGAAAAATATAAAAGGGGACCAAGTACATCACAACCCACTTGACTATTTGGGCGCAAACTAAGTGAAGAGAATTAGGAAAATGGACAGCCAAGGCCTATCAACTTTGAAACCCATTTAGGCCCAAGTGAAAGGGCCAAGCTACTGCATCACCACCTTGATAATGTAAGGCTTAAATGACACAAGAAACTCGGCCAAAGGCACCTTTAAAAAGGTCTTACAAGTAGCACCTTTAAATCATTCCTAACTTGGAAAACAAATCAGCTTTCACAAGTTTTCTCTCTACACCTTCTTAACTTTGCAAAGCAGCCACAAGGAGACTTTTAGGGTTCTTGGAGAATCCCTACACCTTGAGCGTAAAGGTAAGTAAGAATGCTTGTATGTTTATTTTGGTTTTCTTATCAAAAACAAGAGACTAGGCTGGTTATGTTTATTTTGAAATTTTTGGATAGCATATGTCCTAATGATTGTTGTGCACTTTTCTTGTTGATTAAGACACTTTTCTCTTCTTGGTTGAATGGATTATGAAGTAAATTTTATGTTTTTAACAAGGTTTAGTTTTGTAGTTATATAACAAGGATTTTTCACCATTGTTACTGTCCGCAAAAATGAGTTGTTGTGCAATATCATAATTGTGCTCTTAATAGAAACTTGTGGGCTGATAATTGGAGATTGTTGTTTCACGTTCTCCATATATTTTAGAACTATTTTTGCACTATTTTAGGACTATTTTATATGCATATATGGTGGGGACTATTTGGTTAAAGTTGGAACAAGTTTGGAATTGTCGACGTCGAAATGTAGCGAAGAGATGTAAAGTTATGCCGCCTATTTGTATGTTGTGTAGAATTGTTATGTGTTGTACTTTTTGGGCTATTGTAAGACTGTTATGACACTAAAATAGGTTTCACATGATATGTATATGAGAATGTGTATTATAAAATACAATTAGAGGCGGAAAGTTTGAAAGAATACGCTTGGGTTTATAATTATACGCTTGCTGCCCGTGTGTTATTTTTTTATGAGATGGGGCTGCCAAGATGTATCTATTGGCTGCTTATACTAGTTTTATCCCCTACTATATTGTAGATAAATATTTAGAGGAAGAGAAGGTTATCTCAAGGTAATAGCGAGGTCGTATAGCGAGGTATGTAAGGCTACTTGATTTCATATTATTTGGCATGAAACATAGATCCCTCCTTGGAACATAAAGGCACTTACCAACTCCGACACAACTATTATCCATGTCTCCACTCTTTCACATGTTCATATGCTCCCATACATAGTCACCTTCAAATCTGCATACATACTTGGATACGAAGACATATGGTTTCTTGTTCCTAAATAAAGTTCACAAGTTATTTCATCTCATACACATTCCATTATTTGTGTAACGTACTCTTTTCATTGTCGTATTGTCCTGTATGATCATTTACATGTCACATGCTATATCAACAATCCTACAACTCCAATATTATGACCACCAAAAGAATCATCTCAAAGGTAGTTGAAAGATAAAGTAAAGTATATTGCTTATTGATGGGTGGTAACCCAAGGGGCAGAAGAATCACCTAGCCAGGGTCGATCCCATTACGGGGGTAGCCTTAGGGGTGAAAGGAAAAGCCTAGCAGGGGCTGATCCCAATATAGATTTACTGCTAATCAGCTGTTCATTTGTAATAGATGTTGCGCACAAATTATATAATAAAGGTAAAGTAATAAAAAGAATATAAAATACATGATTCCACAGTATGACTAAAGGTGGTCTCTTATCCTTACACCAGTGCATAGTTTCATTTGAGTTGTTACTTTAAATATAGTACTTCCAAGCTTACATATTCAGTATGTTATCTCGTACTGATGTCCCTTATGGGAGACCTGCATTTCATGCTGCAGGCACAGGTTATAGTAGCTCTTCCTAGTAGGAGTACAGGATATCTAACTGTTGTTACCAAGCTCCAGGTTGCTTCAGAGCTTTGTGTGTCTAGAGCTTATATTTTTATATTTTATAGTTAGTCGAGCTGGGGCCTTTCCCGACCCTTATCAGATACTTTTCCTTATCTAGAGACTTTGTAGACTATGTAATTAAAGTGTGGTCATGTCTCGTACTTTAGACAACGTGGCTCTAACAGCCTAGTCATATGCATTTCCTTTTGGCTTGTTATTACTATTTACTTTCTTGAAAGCATGTTGAATGTAAAAACCCCTTATAGTATGTATAGAAAGTACGTGGATACAGATTGGTACTTCCGAGCCTTATCGGCAACGGGGGCCAGTTCGCCTTAATAGGACTTTGGGCGTGACAAAATTTGTATCAAAGCGGGTCATCCTAGGGAGTCTACAAAGCTGTGTCTATGTAGATTCTTATTTATCAATGTGGTGTACCAAATTTATAAGCAGGAGGATACCTGTCATTTAGAAGTTGTTACTTTCTTTTCATTCTTTAGATCGTGCCATATAGCCTAGTGTAATAGGTGGATTGTGTCTAACCCTAAATTTTTTTGTACAACAAGTATGCCAGAAACCAAGAAAAACAAAGGTAAAGGAAAGGAAGTAGAAATGGTGGTTGGTATACCCAGTCGGGTGAGACAACAAAATAAGGCTCAATATAAGTCTCTGTCACAGACATCTCCAACTCCTCCAGCTCCTGATGAACCAGGAAGTAGTGAAATTCCCCAGAACCACCTATCGATGCTACCATGCAGGATCTGAGAAATGCAATCCAACTATTGACTCTTATAGTTGCTAGCCAAGGTCAAAGATAGGAAGGTCCAATTAGAGGTGCAAGTGGTGTGAATAGGGCAGCTAGCACGAGGATACATGACTTCCTTAATTTGGACCCTCCATCCTTCACAAGGTCAGATCCTTATGAAGATCCCCAAGACTTTATTGATCAGATTCAACGCACTTTAGATGTTATGCATGTGAGTGGTACAGAAGCTATTGAGCTAGCAGTGTATAGATTAAAAGGGTATGGCTATATTCTGGTATGAAGCTTGGAAGCAATCCAAGGATATAGATGCACCTCCAACTACCTGGAGGAGTTCAAAGAGGCATTTCTTGACCATTACTTGCCATTACAGATCCGAGAGTCCCGTGCAGATCAGTTCTTGAACCTCCACCAAGAGAATATGAGCATGAGGAAGTATAGCCTTCAATTTAATTCCCTGGCCAGGTATGCTCTAGTGTAGTTTCTACTATGGCAGATAGAGTTCATTGATCTGTAGATAGATTGGATTCGTATCTGGTTAGAGACTGTACCATTACTTCCTTGAATAAAGACATAGATATAGCGAGGATGCAAGCTTTTGCACTGAAATTGGAGGATCAGAGGCAAAGGAGAAGGACATAAGAGTTAGAAAGGGTGCAGTCCAAGAGGGTGAGGTCTACAGGGCACTTTACACCACCCCAAGGTGAGCTTTGGCCTTAGTTTTCTACTAAACCGCCTAGGCTATCATCCTCCTCCTATGCATATAGTGCTCCACCACAACTTCAGGGGTCTAGAAGTAATCAGTTTGGTCTAAGAAGTGAAGGGCAAGGTGCATGGGCAACAAGATATTCAGTAGGTCAGCAAATAACTCCTAGACAGCCTTGTAAACAGTGTGGAAGAAGTCATTCAAGTATATTTTGTGTTGGGATCGATGCTTGTTATTGGTGTGGTGTGCCGAGGCATATGATGAGAGATTGCCCGAGAAGGCATATGGGTGATATATCGCATCAAGTCAAAACAGCTCACGTGATGCCTTCCTACCATTTGCATGGGCCAGCAGCAAAATGACTTCATAAGTCCATCTACTCGCCACCCTTTGACACCCCTGCCACTCTAGAGAGCAAGATCAAATTCCAGCATAATAGAAAACACAACAAAATAGAAGGTAATAAAATTCAAAAAGCAACATGTCTTACACTACACCTATTAGCGGAGCAATGTTTTAAGATGTACACTAGCAGTGAATTGCACAAATCAAATGAATAAAGTCACCAAATGCATTACAAAACCTAGAAAAAAGGCATGGAATTCCACACTTCCAACATGGTTAGCAGACACAGAAGAAACTTATTCAACAACTCACCTCTGCTACCACAACCCAGGATAGAGGAACCTCTTTGGTTTCTATAGCTTCCATGACCTTTATTTGCTCCTCCAATTTTTCTCGTATAGCTTAAGAACGGAAGTATCAAGATGAAAATCACAAAAATGTCAGGTTAAACTCATCCATAAACAATTATACATTCTAACAAGGTTGGCACTGTCTAGCAATGAAAATAGTCTGGTGTTCAGTTTTAAGGAAGCATACAGTAAGGTAATAATACCTTACAAACGTGAAAATAGGTGTGACTGGATATATCTCCCATTAATTTTTCTTGAACCAGCTGAGATATCAGATTTAGCAATTTTTCTTCAGCCAATCTAGCCAAAACCTGCACGTCAAACGAAATACTAAGCTATCTTTACACTCAATAAGCTAATTATCACCAGTTCAACTTCTTTTCTGGTTCCCATAAGTTTCATATTAAAAGTATGGACAATTTCATTTAGCAAAAATCCCCTTAGTTAAATGCGACGAATCATCACATCACAAGGAACCATAGGTTTGTTATTGTTAGAATCGGAATAGGAATATATAATCCTACTTGGAATAGGAATAGAATTAGAAATAGGAATAATATATACTATCCTACTTGGCAAAGGATTGTATTGTAGTATCTATAAATAGCGTATCTATGTAATAATGTTACTACAAGATTCAACAATACTTTTCTCATATATTTCTCACAGTTATAACCTGTATGCAAATCCACTATATACTTATAACTAAATCTGAAGCAATAAAATTACAATAACACCACATAAAAGAAGCAAACCTGAATCTCACGTTCAGTAACTGAAAGTTCACTTTTGAAATTAACCAGCGCATCCTTCCTAGCTCGCAACTACAGTGAATGACATATTTAATTGTCATCACCAAAAAAAAATAAGAAAGAGGTTCCATGCAAAGCACTTTTTCCCATCATTTTCTGTAGCCAGTAACCTTTAATTTACCCAACTATCTATGAGTTTAGTTCACCATTTACAGCTTGCTACAATGAATTACAAAACCTTACATGAAGAAGTTGCATTTAGTTCAGATTAAAAGTACATAGTCAACCAAAGCTTTGAGGTAACAAAACGTTAGAAGTCTAAGCTGTTATATTCTTAGATGTAGCTTGGCAGGAGGCAAAGTAATGTCCTGTGTTTGAAGAGATGTCATCCTATGCTGGTGACATGTCGTTTCGGTTAAGATCAAATTCCAAGTGCTTCTACGCGAATTCTTTACCGTGTCTTCTCCATGTCATTAAGTAGACAGTAATGTACTGAAGATTCAGTAGCCTGGTCATCACCTTATTCATGTGTTGTTAATAAACTTGCTCAACTTTTAACTACGCGTACATTCAGTTTACTTTATTTCAACATTGGCAAATCGTTTACTGTCACCACTGGCTGTTACTTCTTCGATTACTTTCTCTCCAGTGATAGGAGATGCAAAGGGGGGGTTGGTTGGTTACATGAACTTAGTCCATTTTGATTCGAGAATCGTTCAAGGAATCTTGTTTTTCGGGTTGATGTTGCTAGTTTCTGGTTCTTAAGCTTCCCACTAAAAATTAGTTCAGTCTGAAAGCCAACTTACAGCACCTATTTGCTACTGTCAAGTTTTTCATCATATGTCACACAAATCTCGTTGAGTATTCCCTGTGTTCCAATTTATACGACTCACTTTCCTCAAGCTCTTCGCCCCGAGTTCCAGATAATGTGCTACTGCCAAGTTTTTCATACTACGTCACACTAATCTTGTTGAGTATTCCCCGTCTTCCAATTTATACGACTCACTTTCCTCTAGCTCTCCGCCCTGAGTTCTAGATAATGTGCTTTGATGTTTTATCCTTCCTATGAGGAGTGAATGTGTTGGTGTTTTCCACAACTTATTAGTTGGATCGATCATCGATATACAAGCTAACATTGGCATCTTAGAGATAGAATTCTATGTTTGTCGGGACATAAACCACAACCCTGCATATAGATATACAGCATGAGTTGGATTGTTGAAGATGAAGGGGATAGATCTTTTTTCCGTTTGTTATAAGCCATTTGAGCACAAAGTACCCTTTTTTTTGGAGAGCAATTTTAATATGTAAATGTATCTTGAAGGCAGCGATGATGTAAAATCAGAAATACAAATACAAAATAGCCAAAATAGACACAAAATATTCAACTGACACATGTGGAAGGGAAAGTTGTAATAACCTATAGTTATTGGCGGAGATCAGACTCGCTGACACATGAAGAAGGCAGAGTGATGTTCCCAAAACCTGCAAAACAAACAAATAACTATGTATTATATTTTAATGAACAGAACATGAATAGGCAGCAGTTAAGTGCTGTTATCTGGAAAACAGGACTAAAATGTTATGACTTTGATGGACGACAAAATGAAAAATGACAGTAAAATATCAAGCATGAGTAGCAGATCGATAGAATGAAATAATACTCACTAACCAACCACAAAAACTGCGAAGGAAACTTATAGTCCTGACGGCAGATTCAGAATTTTAAAAAACTTGGGCATCAGTAACTTTCAGGGGTATGTGCAACCTTAACACACAAAGTTAAGCGGCCTAATACACACAGTTAAGCACGACCTTGGAAAATACTAAAATAAAAAGAACCTTCATGTAACTAAAGCACAGATTGTTTGTCCACTTATCTGCTTAAACACTTCCAATTCCTTAGGAATTGTCCATTTTCTTTCACTAATCAAGATACATATTTTACAGCTAGAACAATAGACAATACTGTCAAACCAATGCGTGATGCAACAGAGAAAGTCAGAGCAACACATTTTAACAATGGCGCAGGACACCTGCGCCACAACAGAGCCATGAACCCAGGGTTAGTGTACGACTTGACAGTAAAACAATCATGCCTCTATTTCAAATTACTTGGACTTGCTATACGAATCATTCGTATCTAGTCAACTTTAGAATACAGTCAAAATGCTAGAACATTTAGGAAAATAAATTTAAACCCTTAGCGGCAAACCAAAAAATACACCCAAAATGCAACACCCTTAGCGGCAAACCCAAAAATACACCCAAAACATAACTCTCAAAATACAAAGGGAAAGGACGATGCTCGAAGAAACTCTTGGAAGACCCGAGATTTGCCGTCACACTGTGGAGTTAAATATCAGTTGCCAAGTCGACATTCGTGGAGGACGGAGGAATCGGTGCGCAACTCTGTTCATGTGAAGAGCAAGAAGTGGAGCCACAGGAAGAGGATGGAGGCAAAGTAAGAGCACAGAGATTAAAGCAGAGCAAGAAAAGAATAAAGAAAAGGGCAGGGACACCCGGCTGTTTTATGAGCGTTTCGTGGTAAAGTAAACTGGCTCTTATATATATTTGATATCAACACCATGAGTAGAAGGTACCTCTCTTGTGCCATGAAACTATACTATGTAAATTAAATAGGGTAATAAATACAGTAATAATTTTTTCATATACAAATAAGTTCTTGAAATCCCTTTGGATTCCTGGAGATAGCAACAGTTCAAGGCAGCGAGGTTGGTCGTGCAGGTTCAGCATTCACCCAAAAGACTTCAACCCATGCTTCACCACTCTGCATAGTAAACTTTCTATTTCAAACCTGCCCCAACCCACATAAACCTACCCTGCCACATAGTCACGAAGTATCTAGTACACTATACTCTGTCAATAGTGATGATTCATGTGGGGAAAACCTCTTTCTGGATTTATCTTTCTCTCGTTATCTTCATGCATCAACTAAGCAGGTCAAACAAGTGACTTGAATTACTTGCCAAAGTGGGGGGAAAAAGGAAGGGGAAAAGGCATGCTGGTAAAAACAAATGCGTCTAGACAACAGATATCTATAGATATGTCAAGAAAATCAGATAAGATTGGCTAACGACTAACAATGGTGAAATAGTTACCTGAGGAAGAAAAGCATTATAGGAATAACAGTAAGGCCTGTGTATGCTAGCCACTCCGTCAGTAAAATCTGAAGTTGCTTGACAAAGTGTGTGCTTTCTCGGTTGTGGATCTGTCTCCCTAAAGAAAACTGGTTGCCTTGCCAGCTGCAATACAAGGATCCATAACACCCTCATCAACTAAGGTTAATAAGGAGAGCAACGTTGGAGCCTATTCTGCTATTCTAGTTAATAAGAAATCCCATAAAGGCAATAAAAACAAGAAAATTGCTTATACCCACCCCTACCACTATATCCAAGGTTCCTGGTTCATCATCTGGGTAACTTTCCTTCAACCCCAGAATATCGGAACACTGGAAATCAAATCGTATGATTCAAGAACATGGTATCTTTTACGTGGTAACAAAAGAAAATCAAAAAGTCACAAAAGAAAATTTGAACTCAGATGAATCTTTTACCCGGTAAACTCTATTCAAACAAAATCATTTCTATATGATGAAGCTTTATGAAGTCAACTGCTGCATTGAAGTATTTTCTTAAAAATTTCAACAGTGAATGAAATTAGGGCAAGAAGCTTTGAAGCACCAAAACTTTCAGAAGTAAGCAAATTAATTTGAGAACTTGGAGAATTAGGGCAAGAGAGATTTCAATCCATTTTAGGTTCACAACATCCAAGGGATTTATGAAATCAACTGCTGCACTTATTTCAAGGAATTTATGAAATCAACTACGCAAAAACATTTGAGAACCTGAAGAATCAAGCATATGATTCAAGTGATGAGCTTGAGCTTGAGCTTGAGTGAAGGGATGGGCGTGAGCTGCTGCAACATTCGAATGCTTGGGAGTGATTATAGCGTAAGGATGCTTGGAGCATATCAACTGATGAATGTAATTAGAGCGGCTCGGAGCTTGGAGCTCCTTTTTATGTTTTATGAGCTATATTTTTTTGGCCAATTATAAATTGGAGGGAGAGTTAAATATATTGGAGGGAACACAAAATTTTAGTGAAAATTTTAAGGCAACAATTATAATGTGTTGTTTTAGAATTATAAATATAGCACACTTTAAAATGTGCTCGTATGTGTAAATAAGTGTTGTCATAGGTATCATATTTTAGTTGCATTTATAAAGTGTAATTTGAGTTATTAAAGAGTACATTTCACGAGTGTTGTCAATATTAGTGAAGCAAAAAATTTAAAAATTTAAGCTACTACATTTTTCAAGCATTGTCCAGATATAGTGTGGTTGTAGGCCTAAAATGTTGTAGTGATATAAATGTCTATATTTCAGAAACTTTAATTGATGATTTCTTATTCAATTTGAGCTCAATTTCAGCAGAATTTTCACCGACAAGCTCCTTTTCTCGTGTAGAATCATAATTCTTAGTTTAATTTCAAATTCGTGAACCTCAAATTTTAGTCCTAATTTTGATTATTTTGCCGTTGGGTGCCAGTATGGATATCAAAATTCATGTTTTAACGTGTGTGATCTATTCTTGATAGTGCTTGATTCGAGCTCGTTTTTGAGGCTTTGATTGTTCAAAAGTTTGGTTCGAGTGGTTTCACCATCAAGGTAGATTTGACTAACCTTTTGGGACTGGATTTGAGTTATTGAATATGATTATGTGATACTCAAATTGTTTTCTTTTAAAGTTCTCAAAAAAATTATATTATGCTTCCCTTAAAAATCTACTTTTGTAACCTAATAGAGAAGTTTCCCTTTTTAGCCATAGGTTATCAATTTTTTTTAAAAAAAAACTATACATATATTTAAGAAAAAGTCATTCCTAATTTCCACTTCTTTTTTAAAAAAGGGTTACGCTTTTGCAAACCATAATATTAAGTAAAAAGAAAAATTCATTAGAAAGTACTATCTAAGTCAAATAACTAGATTAAACCCAATATCTAACGGGATGAAGAGGTGAGCAACTATGTCTAAACTATCATTCTTAATCAGCTTGCACAAGCCCAAACACAAATAAAAGCAACAACAATAACATGTCCAGTGGAATCACATAAGCAAACACAAATAAAAGCGAAGCATAAATATAAGTGTAAGCTAACGTACAAATTGGTCTAAAGATATATATGCATGAAAGGAGGAGGAAATGCTGGATTTCTTTTGGAATGAGCAAATTGCTCTACACTCGAGCAAAGTAATGTGCGTATTGATCATTTCTCTTATTTGAACAGAGATGGATTCATATCGTAACTTCAAATGTGCTCCTGAGATTACATGAAACAAAAAAGAAAAGATCAATAGTGGTACTATGGTCAATCAGATAACTGAAGCAACAAATGTGTAGCGAGTAAATAGTGAAGCAACAATAGCAACTATGAACAACAAGCAAATGGTACAACAATTGCAGATTTTTTTATCACTGACATATGAATTTAAGTTTTATGAATATCGATTTTGTTCAGCTATGCATCGTATGGAATCACTATATAATATGGTATACAAACTAATTTACTTATTTATTTTTTTTATATCATGTTATATATAATGTGTGTTAGTGTATAAAATTGGTATATAATGTGATATACACACTATTTTATTTAATACTTTTTATTCCTGATTATATATATGTATGTTTTGTATTAGATATATAATATGGTATACAAAGTGATTTGTGTAATTTTTTTATACCATGTTATACACGAAATTATATTAGTGTATGAATTGTGTATAAAATATAAATCTTTTATGTGTATTCTCGCACGCCGCACATGCGTGCGTGTGTGCGCGCACGAGAGAGATTCGTATGGAACAAATATATCATATCATATATAAATCGATTTACATAATGAAGTGGACTCAATTAAGTAATGAAAAATTGAAAAATCAGAGGGAGAATGAGATTATGTGTAATACTCCTAGAATTTATGAATTTTCAAAGAAGATAATATGAGGAGACATAAATGTAAGAGAATTTATCGAACGGGTACCAACTAATTATGAGAAAATTAGGGGATTGATATATATATATCTTGTCAGTTTCAAAACTATTTATTTATGAAAAACAGAATTGATTAATTAATGAGATGAAAAATTTATTATTTATGTTTTTGCTTTTTCTAGTTAACTTAATATTTTGTTAAATTCTAATAAAAATCTACTGGTACACATTGAAATTAATAATAACAAATCTTAAGTGCGTTATTTATTAATTTTTCTATATTATAACTAAAGATATATCAGTTGGTATATTACCAACTGATCTAATATGTTAGTAATTTACAAACCACAAAATTAATCTATTGGTAAAAAATTCCTAACGGATTGAGTATTTGTTGGCAAGTTATTAACAGATAACAGTCGGTTGGTAATTTACCAATGTATATCTAATTAGTTGGTAAAATTAGATACAAAAATCTTTTGTTGGCAAATATATAGTTATTAAATTTGTTGGTAATCCGTTAATAAACTATGATCTAATTTTTTCTCCATATTTACCAACCAATATATAATTTGTTAGTAATATTGCCAACAAAATGTATTTGTTGGTAATATTTTCGTTGGTAATCTGTTAGTAGAAAGTTGCTAAATTAGGCGCCATTTTTCCCTCCATATTTACCAACTATATTATTTAGTTAGTTAAATTTTGATTTATATTTCATTAGGAATTTGTTGCTAAATTGTGAATAACAAATTAGTTACGAATTTGTTACTAATATAGTAACAAATTTAGGTTGTCGGTAAAATCCGTTGGCGATTTAGAGTTTTTTTGTAGCGTTGGTGTAACGACAAAAAAAATGAATATATTATAATAATGCATTTTTTTGGTTAAGTGCTATCAGCACTTGAAGTGCTTATCGGTGCAACAAGCATTTGCTTGTTTGTTTTTCAAAGTGCTGTAGGCACTTGTCAATAAGTGCTTCACGCACTTGTGATATTTTTTCTAAAAAAAAATTGGCCGTGCATGACTCCTATATAAGAGCATACCAATGCTCATTTGCAAACCAACAGATAGAAGAATAACGAGTATACAAAA
>JAPFFP010053630.1:0-29596 GCA_026153255.1 Solanum medicagineum | reverse complement strand
TGCAAGTTGACCATACCTTATTGAAGGGGTGATATGCCTCAACCACTTTGATGGGGGGTGTTATGCACATCTACCATGCTGAGGGGAGTATACCTTGGCCACTTCGATGGGGGGCACTGGCCCAGCTACCATGTTGAGGTGTATATGCCTTAGCCACTTTGATGGTGGGGGTGCTATGCCCATCTACCATGTTGAGAGGTATATACCTTGACCACTTTGATGGGAGGTGCTATGCCTATCTACCAATTGAGGGGTAGATACCTCAATCACCTTCCAAGGGGTTGATATGCCTTGGATTCCAAGTAATAGTTTGCTTGGTCTATGATGATAGTCTCTTTCTACACATTTAGTATGTTCTATGCAAGCATGTTTCACTTCAAGCATTGATCATGCATTCCATGTTGTTATTATACTTATCCCTTGTTACAATTATGTATTTTCACTATGTTTCCTATCTCTTGTTGCATTGCATCCTACCTTTAGTACATTCAAACGTATTAATGCAACTCTATGCCTATATGATGTTACCATATAGGTACCGAAGCACCTCTTGATCATCCCCCACGTGGTTAGCCTTGGCATTTGAAAGAAAAGCTTTGGTGAGTCCTCAATTTTGGGGATATTATCTATCTTACTTTTGTCACTTGTTTTCTCTTCATTTTGAACTCTTCATACTACGAGGGTTAGCCCAGAAAGTGTCTTGGCCTCGCTAAAATCTATGATTAGAGGTGTTGTTGGAACAAATGATGTAATTATGTTTTGAGCTTTGACTCTTCTATGTTTTATGCTATCAAGGACTTCCCCTAGTCCCGTTCTCCCTCTATATTATCTCTTGTTTTGTTGTGTTTGCTTGCGTGACCAAGGATGTGTGTATGATATGCTAAGAGGCTTTTTTGGCGTTCCTTCGGGATTCCCATTCGTTGTGTCACATCTAGGCCCTAGGCTTGGGTCGTAACAATTGGCGGCTAATTTTAATGATTTTGAAATGCATTGATTTTACTGTTCCATTATCCATACACTATAATTTGCATGATTTAGAGCATGTGTACATATGTGCCCACCAAGAGTTTGATGCAGTGTCATGACAAGAATTCTTAAGCAATTGATGGGCTATTGCGAGCTTTTACATGTCAAATGATTTCATGATGATTGTTGTCTTTCAAGTATCTATTAAATTCATGAAAATATCTATGATTTTACAAGTTACAAGCTAAGTCCTATTTTAAGATTTTCACCTCTTGTGAGCTATTCATGTTAAAGCAAGGGTTCATGTATGATTATTCACTTCATGTTCAAGTAAGGCTCACAAATAGAGGTCAAGCATGTTTCAGGAGGTACTTGTGTCATATTTTCGTGTTTCTTACAAGTTATACAAGATGTGATTGTTTTAAGTATTCTATGGTAGTCAATTTTGCACCGATTGAGGCTTAAGATGGGGGGATCAACTTAAGGGGTCCTTATATAAAGTCTTTTGTCTCTAAATTATGTGCCACCATAGGATGATTTTAATACCTTTGCTATACCAGTGGATCCGTCTAGTCATGTTATCATGATTGGTTTGCCTTGCGAAGTAGACCACACCTAGCCGGGGGGTGTTATGCCCGTCCATCTGACCGAGGGGTGTCATGCCTTGGATTCCAAGTGGTAGCTACTTGGTCTATGTTGGTTAAGGTCTCCACCCACATATATGTACGGTATATGTCTTATGCAAGATAAATGTTTTACAAATATGATTACTTCAAGCATTAATCATACATGACATATTGAGATTGTATCTATTGTCTATATCTTATGCATTTTGATTATATTGGCATATATTTGCTACATTTCATCCCACATACTTAGTACATTCAAACATACTATTGCATATTTTATGCTAACATGATATCACCATGTAGGGACCAGAGCTCCATTTGATCATTCGCCTCCTCCACATGGCTAGCTTGGTCCTTTGAAGCAAGTTTTGGTGCATCCTCAATTTTGAGGACACTATTTGCTTATTTCATGCTATGTTGAGACTCTTTCTCTATGTTGAATGCTTATTACAATGAGGGTGAGCCCAGGGAGTATCTTGGCCCCTGCTACATTCTAAATATAGAGGTGTTGTTGGATATTATGTATTCATGTTATCGGGCTTGTCTTGTCTTATGTTTCTATGTTTTTCAAGGATTTTCCCTTAGTTCTAATTTCCCCTTTTTATATTTGAATCTTTTTTATGTTTACTTTACTTCTGCAACGAAGGATGTGTGCATGTTACGATCAACAGGCTTATTTGGGTTGTCTTCAGACTTCTCATTCATCGTGTCACATCAAGGCCCTAGGTTTGGGTCGTGAAAAACTTAGTATCAGAGCACTAGATTGTTAATGGTTCTTGGAATCCAACACAACATCTCGATTAGAGTCTTATTCTTGGTTATGAAGCGCGCCACAACCATGGGTAAGAAGCTATGAGGCATTTTAGGAAACATGATCTATGTCATGTTATAGAAGTTAAGGTAAGGTTTTTTTCCTTTAACAAATGCTGTTTGTTGTTCTAGATCATGCCGATTCCAAGAGGAAGCTAAGGAGAGACCATACACTGGAGGAGCAACTAGCCCCTCCCGCTACTTATGCTCCTCAAGATAGGAGAGTGGCCCAAGATGAGTTCCGAGATGCTATCACAATGTTGGCCCATGCTATGACCAACCAATTGAACCAAGGGGCCTAAGCTCCTCATGCTCCTACTTCTACCTTAAGGGTGAGGGACTTTACTAGTATGAACCCTCTGGAGTTTCACGGATCCAAGGTGGATGAGGACTCCCATGAGTTCATTTATGAGGTGTACAAGGTGTTATCTATCATGGAGGTCAATTCAGAGGAAAAAGCAGAGTTGGCGGCCTACCAACTCAAAGGGGTGGCTCAAATTTAGTTCACTTAATAGAAGAAAGAGAAGGAAAATGACAATGCTATCCCATGGGAAATGTTCAAACCCACATTCCTCAATTGGTTTTTTCTAATCGAGCTAAGAGATGCCAAGATGATAGAGTTTATGAATCTTAGGCAAGGTTCATTGAATGTGAGGGAGTATGCCTTCATGTTCAACAAGCTCTACAAGTATGCCCCACAAATGGTTGCCGAACCTTAATCTAGGATGAACAAGTTTGTGTCGGGTGTCTCTAACATTGTTAATGAAGAATGTAGTACCACCATGCTAGTGAGGGATATAGACCTATCTCAGCTCATGACTTATGCCGAGCAACTAAAGGGGGAAAGGCCTATAAAAAAAGAGAAGTGGTGAGCGCAAGAGGGCTAATTTTAAAGGTGGTTTCTAAGGTTCCAAGGGTGACCAGTTTCTTCAAGGCCACAAGTTCCAAAGCCAAGGGTCATTCAATGCTCCTAACAAGAGGGTTGTCAATGATAGGGTGTTTAATCCAAGATCCCAAGGTGGAAAAGGTGGAATGACAAATCCTAGATGCCCAAAGTTTGAAAGAAATCATAGTGGCCCATGTTTGAGGAATTCTAATGCTTGCTTTGATTATGGTAAAGTGGGTCACAAGGTTATTGATTATCCTCATGCTCAATCCAAAGGTAGAGATGGTTCTCCTCAAGGCTAAGGTGCTAATACGGGTCAAAGAGGAAGAGGAGGTCATCAAGGGGGTGCTCCAATGTGATGTATTGTCAATCTACAACACATTTGATGCCTAAAACAAGGAACTTTGTGAGATTTTAATGCGAGTTATTTTTGGTTTTTATGTTTTTTTGTGCTTTTATTACAGAAAAGGAAGATTGGCATGATTTAGGAGAAAAACTGCAGATTTTGCTCAAGTACAAGACATACGAGCTCACCTACGAGCCGTAGCCCAAGCTACAAGTCATATGGTGATCTCACAGCCAGAAATAGAGAGAAAAAGTCTGAAATCTGCCAAGTGGAAGTCACCCCTACGAGGCCACCCTATGAGTGGTAGGTCTCACTACCACTTATATAGGTGGACTAGTAGCCGAAAAATGAGAGCTAAATCTTTGGACCAAAAATTGAAGTCCTAGACTATGAGAGGAGCATATGAATCGTAGCCAAAGCAACAACTCGTACCAGTGGGTCGTACCAGTTGAATCCAAAATGCCAATAACTTGATACAAGACCCCGATTATGACTCGTAGGTCACCCTATGAGTCATACCTGTGAGACGAACCAGATACCAGCTATCTTTTATGTGTAATTTTAGGGTAAATTTGTAAACACTATAAATACTTTTAATTTAGGGTTTTAGAGAAAAAAGAGATAGGAGAAGCAAGAGAGATTCAGAATTTTTGAACATCACCTTTGAATATTCTCTGAAGAATATTTTAGGTTTTTAGCTTAGATTTTATTTTCTCTTGGAAAACCCAGTTTTGGGGAGTGCAAATCTCAGACTGTATTCATTCTCAATATATCAAGCTTGCGATTTGCAACTTGTGGTGCTTTCAACTTCATTACTTTAAGTAAAACTCTCAATTATGTGTTGGTTTTGCATTTTTGTTGATTTTCCCTTAGCAATGAGTAGCTAAGCACCCATAACTTGGGGTTGGGGGAACCATAGGTAGTTGACTTGATATGACCTAGGTTTATCGCATTTCTATGGTTGGGGTTTTGCATGTATTGTCTACTTCTCTTCATTATGATTGTTGTTTGGTGGTGGCCAACAACAAACCTTTCCTACTATCATGAACCTGACTAAGGTAGTGATGAGTAGGAAAAGGGAAGTCGATGACAGGATTCGATTGATGTGTTCTCGTCTAATCAACCAAACCTTACCAACAGGAGGTTGACTGGGACAATAGGTAATGGTTAGTTGGCACACCATGGTAGCCAACCAAGCGCCATGGTGAAATTTGACCTTCACCTTCACAAGAGGGCTAGAAGAACCTAAGTTATCGTCCTGCGTGCCAATCTCTAATTGTAGTTATGTTCTCTAGGGTAATCGAGTTAATGAACTATGGGGAACAGAATTCCCAAGTTGTCCCCAAAATTGAGTGTTTTCTCGCGTTGTAGTATAGTGTTTACTTCTGTTTTGTTTTTGAATCACAAACCCCCCCTATTTAGAGATTTTAGTTATAGATACTCAAAATGATTGATAGTGAGTTCTTTTAATCAAACCCTGTATTCCCTGTGGATTCTACCCTAACCTTCGCTTAGGTTAATTGCTGACACCGACCGCTTTCTTATTGGAGCATGTATATCAGTCAAACATCATGGCACCGTTGCCGGGGAATACTGCTAGGTTTTGACTTGATTTCATTGTTAGTTAGTTCAAGTATTAATTTCTAGACTCTCTTGTATTTTTCTTTTGTTTTTGTTTTGTTGTTTGATTTTAATTGTAGGGTGTACTAGGTTGTATGCCCAACACAAGGAGCCAAGGAAATCCCTTAGCTCCGATTAATTTGGAGATCCATTAACTCTTTAGGAGAATGGCTCAAGTGAATGAGGACATCACGGTTGAGGAAGAAATGAATATGAATGATGATATGGGAAGAGAGGAGAATCCACCACCGAGGGATAACAAGTCACAACTTAGGACTTCAACTAAAACACTTATGGTTGGAACCAATATTGCTTGAACCCCATGGCCATGGACGTTACTGGTGCTATAGTGTTACCTCCAATACCGGTAGACCCTAAGTTCTTAATATTGAGTAGGTTTCTTCAAATGCTCTAAAACCATGGGTTATTCACAGGGATATCTTCAGATGATCCTCATAGTCATCTCCATAGTGTGGTTTTTGTTTGCAAGAGTGTCATGGGGACACAAAATATTTCTATTGATACCATTGGTTTTCTGGTGTTTCCATTGTCACTGACTTGGAATACAGCTGTGTGATTGTCTGAACTTCCGCCGGGTACAATACAAGTTGGGCAGAACTTCAGAGAGTGTTTCTTGAAAGATATTTCGCAAGATCGAAGAAGTTAAAGCTCAAATATCAAATTAACATCTTTGAGCAATTGTCGGTTGATTCTATTGGTACCACATGGGAGAGGTTTACCAAATGTTTGAGGATGCTCCCCGATCACAAGATTGTAGACGATGCCTCGGTTGAGGTTTTCTACCAGGCACTTGACGAGAATAGTCAAGCATGTGCCAATACAATCATGGGAGGCATGTTTCTTGTCCAGCCTGTTGCATTGATACCTACAAGGATGGAGCAAGTGGTTAAAACAAACAGAGCATGGGGTCAACGAGAGTGAGGTGCAATGAAAACTTCTTGTAGTTAACACCAACAATGAGAAAGCATAGATCAATGAAGCGATCAAGGAGCAACTTGCTCAACTTCGCACAAATATGGACTTGGTCTTGAAGCAAAATCAAGCAAGTGTCAAAGTGGTCATTTATCAACCTCCTAATGCTCCTATCTATGAAGATCCATTCTTTGATGAAGATGCTTGTTTTGTGAGTAATCAAGTGGCGAGTTTCCAGAATAACCCCTAAGGGTCCAACTCGTACTATTGCAAGCAAGGTTCTGGGAATCAAGGTCGGAACTACAACCATAATGGTGTTTATAGAGACAACTAAGTTAGCTTCTATGAAAGGGAGAGACTATCGGATGCCGAATGGGGTAGAAGAGATGGTTATAGGAATGGTCCTTATGTGCTACTCCACAACTGTGATGTCGTTCCAAGCACTTCGAGGCTTGAAGAGATGTTAGACAAGTTGTTGAAGAGAGTCGATCACCAAGATGAGACCTTAAAGGGAATGAAAGCGGATATCGTAAGAATAAAAAAAATAGAGTCTCACTCGGTGGCGATTAAGAACCTAGAACAACTATTTGGGCAAGTTTCTTCGTAATTGAACCAATGCCAAAAAGGCACCTTACCAAGTAACACGATTTAAAATCCTAAAATTGAAGGGCATTGCATGGCAGTCATGACTCAGAATAGCAAAAGCACTATTGATCCCCCTATGCCAGTGATTGTGGATGAAATTGATGAGAAAGGTATTGGTAGTGAAGTTGTGGGTGAGGGAGAAGGTCCGAAAATTGCTGGGATGCAAAGAGAAAAGGTAAGAGAGCACGAAAAATTGAATGTAATTCCATGGCCTCCTCCTCCTTTCCCTTAGAGGCTTAAGAAAAAGGAAGAGGAGGGCAAATTCAAAGACTTTCTCTCGATGTCCAAACAATTATCCATCAACATTCCCCTTCTAGAAGCTTTGGAGAAGATGCTCACGTACGCCAAGTACATGAAGGATTTGGTAACAAAGAAATGCACTTTGAGGCAAGAGCTCCAACAATGTAGTGCGATCATGACCAAATGCCTTGTTCAAAAATGAGAGGACCCCGATTCATTCACTATCACTTGCACTATTGGTTATGTGGAATTTGCAAGAGCATTGTTTACTTAGGAGCAAGCATCAATCTAATGCCTCTTGCAGTATTTAAAAGGCTTGGGCAGGACTCCTACCCCAACAAGAATGTGATTGCTCATGGCGGATCTAACCATCAAAAAGCCGGAGGAAATACTTCTTGATGTGCTTGTTAAAGTTGATAAATTCATCTTTCCCGCGAACTTTGTGATCCTTGATTGTAAGGTTGATTTTGAGGTGCCTATTATTTTGGGAAGACCATTTTTGGCCACTGGTAAAGCTTTGGTGGATATAGATTTGGGTCAACTTCCGTTTAGGATCAATGATGCAGAGGTTGTGTTCAACATCTTCCATTCAATGGAACATGCGGATTAATTGAAGAGTGAGGTGTGGTTCCTTGATGATTGTTAATAATGGATGATGACTAGATTGAGTCACGACATTAAACAAGGCGCTTCTTGGGAGGCAACCCAAGCATCTTTGATAATTGTTGGTTTGTTTGAAGTGTGTTTGGTTATTGAAATTCTTTAGGTAGTAAGGTGTTTGTATGTTTTAAGTTGAAAGATATTGATGCAGTTATAATAGTTTGAAGATTGTTGTGTTTTGAGATTTGGTCTGTTGGTGGAAATTGAAGAACTGAAGATGTGAGAAAATAGCATTTGGAGCAGCCTCAATGAGCAAGCCTACAAGTCGTAATCACCACAATGACTCATATTCATGCCTTGTAGAATGGAAAGTGAGCATTAAAAGTTGTCACACACACTACGAGCCGACCTTACGATTCGTAGGGTCTCCTACGAGTCATAAGTGGGGTTCATAGTGCCCCAGTATGCATTTTAAATTGTTCTAAGTGTTAATACAAGACCAGGACCTATGAATCATAGGATACACTAGGACTTGTAGTCGGGGTTCGTAGTCCCAATCTGCAGCTTTTTAAAAATTTTTGGCCCGGTTTAGTATAAAAGGGGTCAAAATATATTTTGAACCCCAAAACCATTTCCACAAACCCTAAGCGACTGGAAACCCCAAAATCCTTTCCCCCTTTCACTATTCCAATCAAATTCAGGCTACCCACGTCATTTTTCAGTGAGTGCTCTGATGAGGATACTAGTTTCTAGGGTTTTCGGCATCTTTTTCTCTGTACTTTGCATCGTTTTGATTCCTCTCTCATCGGGTAAGGTTCGTCTTAATTTTAGTGCACTATTTTGAATAGTTTTACTCTTGAGATGATTATGTGCTTGTTTTAATCGTGAGGAGTCATACCCATGTGATGATGTTTGTATGTAAAGAAGAAAGGTAGGGTTTGAGTGTCTTGAAAATATAGCTTTGAGTGTGCCTTTTTCGGAAATCTTTTGTGGGTTTTTGTAACTGTGAAAGTAATGGTCACAGAAGTATGGTGCTTAATTGTTTTCTAATTCTTATGAAAATTATTATTGGAATGGGATGTTGGAAAATGGGTGTGTGTTTTTAATATGCCACATCTTATTAGCATTACTTGAAAGTGTATGAATTCTCCTTGCATCTCTCCGGAATAGTTTGTTGATGCCAAGTGTGATATGAAAAGGAATTACTTTTGGTTTCGCTTGATGTAATATAGGATTAACTTTCATTGTTTATGGTCATTGTTGTTTGGGGTTGACATGCTTTGATGATGAGATTCTGTGTGTATCTACATTGGTGCTATAAAATTTTCTTTGATGCTGTTTAAGTATTGCTTTGGTACATTAATGGTTCATAAGGCAAGGTTGTAGGCATCACAGATGCCATCTATTTTCTACTATAAGGACCCACCAAGACTCGTAGGATCACCCTACGAGTTGTAGTGGCCCCTTATAAGAGGCAACAGACACCTGTGATCCCTTAACCCTTACAATATGAGAACCATCTACAACTCTTGGTGTCTTCTATGACTCGTAGTAAGGGAATTGTAGCAGTTGCCTAATTGTAATTTGTACTCTGCTCCTACTACAAGCCCAGACTACGACTCGTAGGTAAAGCTATGAGTCGTACCTATGGCTCATATCTGTGAACAGAATGATATTTCTTTCAGGCACCTTTGCACTACACGGCTAGTGTACGACTCGTAGGACACCCTAGGAGTCGTACCTGCAGACCTGCAACAGTATCAGTGAATTTTTATTTTGATTACATTGTTTAAGTGTTTTTGTTTTGTCCTTTGTGATATGATCATTGTGCGGGCAAACATCTTGAAATTCACAGGTTGTCGTGTGGTTGGCTTGCAGGTATCATGCCTCCAAATGACAAACGAGTAATCCAAACATTCCAATGGTGGTTGGTGGATGAATCTTCCAAGGCTGAGAAAGTTGAGGGGTCTCTAGAAGTTCACAGGGTCAAAATAGACCCGGAGGCTAATGTACATCAGACCTGGGCACGTACAGCACAGGAACCCATGGAAGTCAGTATTTTCTCCCAGTCTAAAGAGAAGGGACAAGAGGGTGATGGAGACGGGTCAAGGAGCAGCTTACGACAGATGACCCCTACACCCTCGGGGTCAGAGTCAGAGGTCTAAGAGCACCTCCCAGACCCAGCAGGAAGAAGTCCAATCATATCCCCTAGCCGACCGCAGATGGTGTGTTGCAGGAATGAAGAAATATATGATCAGGGGCTAGAACCAAAGGGTCGGGGCAAATCGGTTCGACAATTCCATGACGAGTCTAGGCTGAACAACTCTAGGCTGGATATGGTGCTAGGGTTAGATATGGAGATAGATAGACATGGACTATGATGGACGACATAGCAGCTAGGCAAGTATGCCCTTACATGGTCTGTGAGTTTTATGTCGCTTATCTTGCTACACTTCGCCTAGGGTTGCCAAAGAACTAGAAGCCGATTGAGCAGCCTAGGTTACGAGTGGTGCCAGTTCGGGGTTAGAGAGTTCCTATTTTAAAGGAGACTATCCGATGGATTTAGTTTAGGCCCACGTACGGAGTGCATCAGTCAACCACAGAGTACGATTGTTGCATTGATAAAATGAGGAGAGCGGTGAGAGAGAAAGATGTTAGGGCCAAGACCGAGCTGCTATAGTTGATAGCAAGCAGATATGTGAGTAGGGGTTAGAGCTGACGTGGGTTACAAACAACACAGATCTAATAGTGAAAGCCCATCTCTCTTTCCGAGCCAAGTTTTGGTGGTCCATTATCCGTTGGCATATCCAGCCTACTTTCAATGATAATGTGATCACCTTGGAGCGAGCTATATTATTGGCCAGCATTCTAGCTGGTTATGAGATATATTGGGCTCGGATAATCTCTGAACAGATCCACGAGTCCATTGTCCGGACAGACACCTCACTGCTATTTCTTGTCTTGATCCACCGATTATGTAGTGTAGCAGGTGTTCTTATAGATCCCCACCGGGACCAGCATATCGAGGCCACACGCACTATGGATCCTAGCCTGATAAGGCTGATGAGAACTCGGTGGCCCTACCTCATGCAACTCCTTCGACTATCCAAGATCCATTCCCGGTTGAGCCTCCAACTCAGTGTTAGACTCCAGTCCCTACCAGCAGTGCTCTAGCAACAGTTGAGTCAATGCCAGTTGTTGAGATTGAGTCTACGCCATCCTCCAGTACTCTAGCACCAGTAGTATCCACATTACAGGTTGATTCTCTTATTTCTGCTATTGATTTTCAGGCACTGCTGTGCAGGGTGGCTACAGTGGAGTCCAGGCTACATGGTTTTACAGCATAGGTCAAACTTTGGGTCAGCCAGACCATACAGGACTTAGAGGAGAGGATAAAGCCATCCGACCGCGAGTTGTTTGATAAAAGAGTTAGAGCGGTTAATGCCCGAGTCGATGCTTTCGAGGCGAGAGTCGAATAGAGGCTTGAGGGTGCTCGACTTGCAACATGAGCACAGTGACACTGGAGCAAGTCAAATTTAAGGCCGACTTATTGAAGATGTTAGCAGCCCCTGTTGCAGTCATAGAGGTGGCACCAGTGGGTGATGAGGTTTTTGAATGGTTAGTTGACCGATCGCATGCTCACGGGATAAGGCCTAGACATGATGACCTAGCAGCCCCAGAGGAGGAGTCGATACCAGAGGAGGTAGTGCAGGAGTCGATCCTGTTCGCGACTATATAGGGAGATAGGGAGTAGCAAACTTCACATAGAGAGGGTAGCTCATGTATAGCTGCGACCCAAATTGCTGAGGAGGAGATCGTGACCCAGGACCCTGCTGAACAAACAGATGTCGGTGCTTGAGCACCATGATGTTTGACTTTTTGACCCCATCCCTTGTCTTTCATATATGGATACTTTGTTGTTTCTGTCAGATAATATTTTTATTATGTTGGCTTTTGAATTTGTTTAAATGTTTTATGTTGGGTGTTGGTTTTACTTATTTTTTGGATATTAGTTTTTCAAATGATGTTTTTTTAATGTATGTGTGTGTATCTGTATATATATATATATATATATATATATATGTTTTCATCATTTGTTTTTCGTTCATGTCTCCACTTTGAGGATAAAGTATTCTATTTTTTTGGGGTGTGGGAAGTTATGGATTATGGTGAAGTCTGAGTAGCCTCGAGTCCATAACTTCCCTATTTTTGATCCTAAGGTTTTCTTAACGTGATTCTTTTTCCTTGTGGATGCTATAATTTTCTGTTTAACTTGCATGTTTAGGTAGTATATATAATGTGTAAATACATAGTAGTATTATATGTTGGCATATACATAGTTTTTAAATGTTTTTTGAATGATTTGAAAATTAGGTACCCTCAAAATTTTTGAGATTGTTGGTTATTGATGCAATCATGCATTTGGAGTATCTGGGAATGTTTGTTCTGATAATGTCAAGATAAGCTAAGGCTTGAACCATGACCTGTGAGTCTATACTTAATTGTGGGTGCAATGCCATGTGTGTTGTGAGCTTATTTTGCTGCATTCATATATCATGTATGGACTCAGAGCTTGCCTTGTTACTCTAAGATTAGTCTGGTGATGTAGTTGATTTGGAAGGGATCTTAGGCCTTTATTCTGTCCGTGAGTCCACTCTAGCCTAAATGACCTACCAAATAAGCCAGTGAACCCCTTGTTCCAAAGTTTTGAGCTTCTAATGTACTCATTCTTTCTTGACACCATTCTATCTTAACCTTGTTTGATGAAATACCTTGATGTTGGCCCTAGTCTATCCTTGAACATGTGAACCTTGATTGAGGCTACAAGCCAAAGTTGAGGGTGGCTACAAATTATGGCCCTGGTTTGGGAATAAATATTGTATACTTCACCTCAGGCTAAAAGCCTAAGTTGAGGGTGGCCTTTATTATGGTAAAGTAATAAAAAAAAAAAAGGTAAGTTGTTGGCAAAGAAAGAAAGAAATGAATACTCATAAGTCGGGTGAAGAAAAAGAAAAACAAAAGTGCCTTGAATTGAAGAAATTAGCAAAAAAAATGAGTTCAGAAATAAGGCACAATTGAAAAAGGAAAAGAGGGACCCGGGGAAAGCCTAAAATAGGAGAATAAGGGTGGATGTAGTGAAAATGTTTGGGTTATAAAGGTAAAGGTGTTGGTAAGCATGGTTCAAGGATAGCTTTTAGCCACTACTTGCCTAAAATGTCATACGAAAGCCCTATGAGCCTATGATATAAGTCATTAAGTCCTAAAGTGATCCAAATCCACTTCATCACCAAATCAAAAGTTGAGTATAGAGGCAAGCCTATGGTGTTAGTCATTTTGAAGGAATTTCAATTGTGAGAGTGAGAATGCTTACATAGTCCCTGAATCATAAATGCTTTTTGAGTGAGTAAGAAAGACTTCTTTTCTGTGAGGGCATTTGCACCACTAGATTAGCACATGACTATACCAATGATTATGGATTGTTGATGCCCCTTAGCTTATCATAGTTTGGTTTCCAGATTCATCATTGACTTTTTGTTTTGATTAGTAGCTTTGCAATCTTGTTCTGAAAATGAAATTTGGGTACCAAAATTATAGTAAATGATGTGTATTCCATTAGTATACTTGCTATGTGTTTCTCATTGTCTGCTTAGATTGAGTCGTCGCTTGAGGACAAGTAACAGTTCTAAGTTAAGGGTGTTGATGTGCTATCAAAAATCAGCACATTTGATGCCTTAAACAAGGAATTTAGTTAGTTCTTAATGCGACATTTTATGTTGTTATTGCAGAAGGTAGATTGGCATGATTTTGGAGAAACGTTACAGATTTGCTGAAGTACAAGACATACGAGCTCACATACGAGCCGTATCCCAAGCTATGAGTCGTATGGTGATCTCGTAGCCAGAAACAGAGAGCGAAAGTCATAAATCTGCCAAGTGGAGGTCAGCCCTACGAGGCCACCCTACGAGTCATAGGTCTCACTACTACTCGTATAGGTGGACTCGCAGCAGGAAACAGAGAGCCAAAAATTTGGACCAAAAACTGAAGGCCTAGACTACGTGAGGAGCATATGAGTCGTAGCCCAAGTAACGACTCATACTAGTGGGTCATACCAGTTGAGTCTAAACTGCCAAGAACCTGATACGAGACCCCGATTACGACTCGTAGGATACCCAATGAGTCGTACTTGCGAGACGAACCAGATGCTTCTATCTTTTCTGTGTAACTTTTTGGGTAAATTTCTAAGCACTATAAATACTTTAAGTTGGGGTTCTAGAGAAAAATGAGAGAGGAGAAGGAAGAGAAATTCCGGATTTTTGAACATCACCTTTGAATATTCTCTCAAGAATATTTTACGATTTTAGCTTAGATTTTTATTTTCTCTTTGAAAACCCACTTTTGGGGAGTGCAAATCTCAGATTATATTCATTCTCAATATATCAAGCTTGTGGTTTTCAAAATGTTATGCTTTCAACTTCATTGCTTTGGGTAAAACTCTCAACTATGTCTTATTTTTGCAATTTTGTTGATTTTGCCTTAGCCATGAGTATCTAAGCACCCACAACTTGGGGTTGTGGGAACCATGGGTAGTTGACCTGAGATGACATGGGTTTATTGCATTTCTATGATTGGGGTTTCGCTTGTATTGTCTACTTCTCTTCATTATGATTGTTGTTTGGTGGTGGCCAACACCAAACCCCGCCTACTATCACTATCCCGACAAAGGAAGTGACGAATAGGAAAAGGGAAGTAGATGACAGGATTTGATTGACGTGTTATGGTCTAACCAACCAAACCTAGCCAAAGGGAGGTTGACTGGGACAATAGGTAATGGTTAGTGGCACACCATGGGAGCCGACCAAGCGCCTTGGTGAAATTCGATCTTCACCTTCACAAGAGGGCTGGAAGAACCTAAGTGTTGTCCTGCATGCGAATCTCTAATTATAGTTATGTTCTCTAGGGTAATCAAGTTAATGAACCATTAGGAACACAATTCTGAATTTGTCCGTAAAATTGAGTGTTTTCTCACCTTGTAGTATAGTGTTTACTTTTGTTTTGCTTTTGAATCACAAAAACCTCCATTATTTAGAGATTTTAGTTATAGATACTCTAAATGATTGATAGTGAATTCTTGTAGTCAAACCCTATATTCCCTATGGATTTGACCCTAACCTTCGGCTAGGTTAATTGCTGATAGCGTCCACTTTCTTATTGGAGCGTGAACATCAGTCACAAGGCAAAATAGATTCTTTGTTCTTCAAGGGAGACAAGGAATTGATGAGGTGTCCGATGTTGTTACCGGTAGCTTAAAGGTTTTTGATTTTGATGTGTATGCATTGATAGATCCGGGTGCCACTCTTTTCTTTCATTACTCTTTTTTGTAAACAAGAAGCTTTATGTGAGTTCCGAATTGTTGTATGAATCTTATGAAATGTCTACACCCGTTGGTGAGTCCATTATTGGTAAAAGAATATATAGAAATTGTCCCGTGTTCATATTGCATAGAGTTTTGCCTTGTGATATTTCTGAATAAGATATGGTGGATTTTGATGTCATTCTTGAGATGGATTGGTTGCATGCATATTATGCTTTTATTGATTGTAGAACCCATAGAGTTAAGTTTCAATTCCCTAATGAGCCTGTTCTTGAGTGGGAAAGTCATAATGTGGTGGTCAAGGGTATGTTCATTTCTTGTCTTAAAGCCCAAAAGTTGATTTCTATGGGTTGCCTTTATTATCTTGTGAAGGTTAGGGATGTTGAGGCCAAAGTCCTTCCTATTGAGTCGGTTTTGATGGTTAATGAGTTTCTTGATGTCTTTACCGATGAGCTTCTTGGTGTTCTTCCCGAAAGGGAAATAGACTTTAGCATAGACCTCCTTCCTAATACTCAGCCCATTTCCATTCCTCCTTACCATATGGCCCTGGTGAAATTGAAGAAGTTGAAGGATCAATTGAAGGATTTGTTAGAAAAGGGTTTTGTAAGGCCTAGTAAGTCTCCTTGGGGCGCACCGGTGTTGTTTGTGAAAAAAAATGATGGTTCGCTTAGAATGTGCATTGATTACCGACAACTTAATAAGGTCACCAGAAAGATCAAGTGCCCTCTACCAAGAATTGATGACCTTTTTTATCAACATCAAGGGGCTAGTCGCTTTTCTAAGATTGATCTTCGATCTGGGTACCACCAAGTGAAAGTGAGGGACTGTGATAGTCCAAGACTGCATTTCGAACTGGGCATGGGCATTTTGAATTTGTGGTTATGTCTTTTGGATTGACTAATGCACCGATTAAATTTATAGATCGCATGAACTGGGTCTTTAAACCCTACGTTGACATGTTTGTGGTGGTCTTTATTGATGATACATTGATTTATTCTCAAAATGAGGAAGAACATGGGATCACTTTTAGAGAGGAGAGGTTGTTCGCTAAATATGAAAAAATGTGAGTTTGGGTTAAAAGAGGTTTCTTTTCTAGGGCATGGTGTGTCAGGTGATGGCATAAAGGTGGATCCTAAGAAGGCGGAAGTGATTAGAAATTGGCCTAGACCCTTGAATCCATCAAATATTAGGAGTTTCTTGTGTTTGGCAGGTTACTACAGGAGGTTTGTAAATGGTTTTTCTTCTATTGCTTATCCTATGACAAAGTTGACGTTAAAAAGGCAAAATTCGTGTCGACCGATGAATGTTAAAAGAGTTTCGAAGCCTTGAAAGATAAGCTTGTCTCCACTCCTATCTTGGCCTTACCGTAAGAGTTAGAGGGGTTCTTGGTTTATTATGATGCTTCAAGAATCGCTTTGGCGTGTGTGTTGATGAAAAATGGCAAGGTTATAGTATATGCGTCTAGACAACTTAAGGTGCATGAGAATATTACCCTAACTACGATCTTGAATTAGCAGTTGTGGTGTTTGCTTTGAAAATTTGGCGTCATTATGTGTATGGCGTTTATGTTGATGTGTTTACCGACCATAAGAGTCTCCAATATGTGTTCACCCAAAAGGATCCTTCGGACAAAGAAGGTGGTTAGAGCTACTTAAGGATTATGACATGAGTGTGCATTATCACCCCGGCAAAGCTAATATTGTGGCCAATTCCCTAAGTAGAGTGTCCATGGGTAGTCTAGCTTATATTGAGGATGGTGGCAAAGAGGTGGCTAGAGAAGTCCACTCGTTGACTAGATTGGGGGTTAGGTTAGATGAAGTTGAAAATGGTGGTGTAGTGATTGTTGATGGTTCTAAATCTTCGTTGATTGAAGAAGTAAAGTCAAAACAAGATCTTGACCCTGCTTTGTTAGAGTTGAAGGCCTTAGTGAAGGATAGTAAAGTGGAGGTTTCCTCCCAAGGGGGAGATGGTACCTTTAAGTACCAAGGTAGATTATGTGTGCCTAATGTTAATGGCTTGAGGAAGTTGATTTTGGAAGAGGCTCATAATTCATCCTATTCTATTCACCTTGGTTCTACAAAAGATGTATAGAAACTTGAGAGAGGTGTACTTAGTGAGGTGGTATGAAGAGAGATATTGCCAAGTTTGTATCCGGTTGTCACAATCACAAACAAGTGAAACCCAAACATCAAAGGTCGGGTGGCCTAGCCCAAGACATAGAGATTCCTACTTGGAAGTGGTTGGGTTGCCTAAGACTAGAAAACACTTTGACTCTATTTAGGTTATGGTTGATAGAATGACAAAGTCGGCTCACGTCCTACCGGTTAAGACCACTTATGGAGCCGAAGATTATGCCTAATTGTATATTCATAAGTAGGTTAGATTGATTGGGGTGTCCTTGTCTATCATTTGGATCATGGTGCTCAATTTACTTCTTATTTTTGGAGATCATTTCAAAGGGGTCTTGGTACCAAGGTTAAGCTTGGCATGGATTTTCATCCTCAAACACATGGCCAAGCCGAAAGGATTATCCAAACTCCTGAGGATATGCTTAGGTCTTGCATTTTGGAGTTTAAGGGTAGTTGGGATAAACATCTTCCACTTATCGAGTTTTCTTAAAACAATAGCTACAACTCAAGCATTGGCTCCGGTTGAAGCTCTTTATGGTAGAAATTGTAGATCCCAGATTGGGTGGTTTGAAGTGGGGGAGATGGCTTTGTTAGGCCCGTACTTGGTTATGGAGACATTGGAAAAGGTGAGAATGATAAGGGAGAGATTGAAGACGGCCCAAAGTAGACAAAAGTCCTACTCCAAAATTAGAAGAAGGGATCTAGAGTTTAAGATTAATGATTGGGTTTACTTGAAAGTCTCACCCACGAAGAGTGTAGTTCGAGTTGGCAAGAAAAGCAAATTGAGCCCAAGGTTTGTAGGGCCTTATATAATTTTGAGGAGAGTTGGTAAGGTTGCATATGAATTGGAATTGCCTATGGGAATGAATATGGTTCATCTTGTCTTTCATGTATCCATGTTGAGAAAATGTATGGCTGGCCCAAGTGTTCCCTTGGATGTTGTTGATGTTTTATAAGATAATTTGACCTATGAGGAGGTCCAAGTAGAAATTTTGGATAGACTAGTGAAGAGGTTGAGAAACAAAGATGTAGCTCCCGTCAAGGTCCTTTGGAGGAATCAACAAGTTGAAAGTGCCACATGGGAGTACGAGGCGGACATGAGAAAGCGATACCCATATCTCTTACACTCTAATCAAGCTAATTTATGTCTCCTATATGATTTCAAGTCTTAAAAGTTTCAGCCCTTATGTCGTCTTGCATGAATTCTTGTTCATGGTAACGAGTTTATGGGATTTTTGACATTTATGTTGAGATTTGTGAAAATGATGTTTAAATGTACTTGTTGCATCCATGTCTGGTTGGAATCTTCATGATTACTTCTCTTATGCATGTTTCTTTGACATTCAGGGACGAATATTCCCAAGGGTGAGATATTGAAACGCCCCTTGTGTGCTTCGGAAAGCCCCATAATCGTAATTTCCATATATCATAAAATCCGTGCGTAATTTCAAAAATCCAACTTCGTATTCTTGATTAGGGGGAAAATTGAGTGGAAGATGGATATAACCTGGATTTCAAAAGACCCGTGAACAAAAATATTTTTCACTAATTTTTCGAAAAAACAATGGTTGTCCATGATGGGTCCGCATCGCGGACTAGATGGGGACCAGTGTTGGTTTTTTTCCTTGTTTTTCTATTTTGGCCAAAGGGATTTGGGACCATAGCCCCATGCCATTTAAACATGAATTCTCTCATACTTATCCATTTTTCAATTTGGTATTACTCAAAAACCCTCTCTAAAACCTCTCTAAGCCTTTATCAATTCTCTCATTTAAATCCAAGAATTACAATTTTGGAACTCAAGGATCCAATTCAATCTTCAAGATTTCTCCAATCTCATCATCAAGAAAACGCAATTTTAAGATATATGGGCTTCATCCATTGGGTCCTTTCACCCATGGAGTGCAATATTCCTATTTTATAAAAATTGCCTGATTTCAAATTGTATTTCTTATGGGTATCTTTTATTATATATTATGAGCTAAATTATGTTGGGATTTCATCAAATATTAATTTATTATGCATGAATATCTATTTTCAAGTTTATCCCATGAGTTGATCTATGTCTATTTAAATTATGCATGATAAAAGCATTGAGAACTATTAATTATTGTGAAGTTTTGATATGAAATTCATGATACCCATGATGGGTTTTACTATGTTATAGGTGGACTGATTTTAATGATTTTGAAATATATTGATCTTACTATTCCATAATACATACACTTGAATTTGCATGATTTAAAGCATGTGTACATATGTGCCCACCAAGTGTTTGATAAAATATGAAAAGAATTCTGAAGCCATTGATGGGCTATTGCCTGCTTTTACATGTCAAATGATTTCGTCAAATGATTTCAAGATGATTGTGGGCTTTCAAGCATCTATTAAATTCATTAAAATATCTATGATTTTACAAGTAACAAGTTAAGCCCTATTTCAAGATTTTCACCTAATGTGAGCTATTCATATTAAAGCAAAGGTTCATATATGTTAATTCACTCTCATGTTCAAGTTAGGCTCACAAATAGAGGTCAATCATGTTTCAAGAGGTACTCATGTCATATTTCCATGTTTCTTATAAGTTATACAAGATGTGATTATTTCAAGTATTCCGTGGGAGTCAATTTAGCACCGATTGAGGGTTAAGACAGTGGCTCGACTCAAGAGGTCCTTATATAAAGTCTTTTGTGTATAAACAATGTGCTACCATAGGATGATCTATTAAACCCTTTCCATACTAGTGGATCCATATAGTCATGTTATCATGTTTGGTTTTCCATGGCAAGTAGACCACACCTAGCCAGGGGTGTCATGCCCGTCCACCAGATCGAGGAGGTGTCGTGCCTTAGATTCCAAGTGGTAGCTACTTGGTCTATGTCGGTTAAGGTCTCCTCCCACATGAATGTATGGTGTATGTCTTTGCAAACTAAGTGTTTTACAAGCATGATTACTTTAAGAATTGATCATACATGATACATTGAGATTGTATCTATTGTCTATATCTTATGCATTTTGATTATATTGGCGTATATTTTTGCTGCATCGTATCCTGCATACTTAGTACATTCAAACATACTAACGCATACTTTATGCCTACATGATATTACCATGTAGGGACCAGAGCTCCATTTGATCATCTCCTCCTTCACGTGGCTAGCTCGGTCTTTTGAAGCAAGCTTTGGTGAGTCCTCAATTCTGAGGATACTATCTACTTTTTTCATGCTACATTGAGACTCTTTCTCTTTGTTGAATACTTATTACTATGAGGGTGCGCCCAGGGTGTGTCTTGGCCTCCGCTCTATTCTAAATGTAGAGGTGTTGTTGGATATTATGTATTCGTGCTACCCGGCTTGTCTTGTCTTCTTGTCTTATGTTTCTCTGTTTATCAAGGATTTTTCCTTAGTCCTGATTTCCCCTTTTTATATTTGGGTCTTTTTTATGTTTACTTTACTTCAGCAACGAAAGATGTGTGCATGTTACGATAAAGATGCTTGTTTGGCTTGTCTTCGGACTTCTCATCCGCCATATCACATCTAGGCCCTAGGCTTGGGTCATGACAATTTCTCTCCATATTGGTTGAATTTAGTTTAGAATTACTTTCATTAGTTATTATCAAGCCCACCCCCCCCTCTGGGGAAGTAAGTTGGTTAATAAACTCAAATTGCAACATTGAATTCTTCTAAGTCTACAGTATTCCCTTGGGTTAGACCTTAACTTGTGTTAGTTTCTATTTCTTGACAACGACTGCTTTAGCCTAAAAAATGAGGTGTAGCTTAGCCGACATCACAAACTAACCTGTAGGAAGGGGATCCAAGGGGTATGATTATGTCTCATGTTCTACGTGAGAACACTTACTATAACTCTAGGTTGGACCTTACAACCCCTGCAACTCCTAATGATCACGTTCCTAATCTTCATCAACAAGTCAGTGTTCAACAAAAACTTCCAGAATGTATGTACAAAATATCAACATGGGATCTATCGCTAAGGATATAGGATCATTTTCAGGCACTAATAATGTGAGATCTAAATCCAAAATGAATAAGATGAGCAAGAAAATAAAGGATACAACAAAGAAAAGAAATGAAAAGCAAGCAGAAAAGGTGGTCACTGCTCCTAATGTTGTGCTTGTGTGAGATGAATATGGTGTTCTCAACTTTAAAGATAAGGTTGACAGGAATAAACAACTAGTTGTGGGACAAGAGGATGATGATGATGAAATCAGTGAGCTTCTTATTAGTGCCATCAACCTTTCCAATGATGCTATAGAAGATGAGGTTCACCAGGTTGCTAGTCTATCTCCCAAAGGGTCCCAACAATCCAATTTCAACCCCTAGAAGAGCAGTCCTACCAACTCTACCCTTATTGGCAGACCAATTACAAGGCTCTATAGATCTAAGTGTTAGCAGTATTATATGGAATATGATGGCTATTGATACCTAAAGTGTTATGGAAAGAATCAAAGTCTCCAAATAAATTCAGCATGTATCCTTTATTGCCATCTTGGACCGTTTTTCTGACAAAGCTCAACTCCGTAGTTTCATAATCCAACTTAATATGGTCCATGTTGTGCGTAACCTTAATGTCAAGATTTTGTTATTGTGGACTAAGGATGTTGATTGCAGAGTCATTTCTAATGAAGAACAACATATTATATGTGAAGTCAATCATATGTTATGTCCTTACCAGTTCAACATGACCTTTGCTTATGCCAAATGTAAGTATGTCCTCGGAAGACCCTGATGGGATAAGTTGCTACTTCAGGCCAACACTGACATGCCTTGGTGTACAATTAGAGACTTTAATTTGATATGTTCCTAAAGATAAACTAGAAGGACTTCTATAAGACATAAAGAAGAGTTTTGAGTCCGTCGATGTCGTTGAGGCTTTTGGTCTTCTTGATCTTGGGTTTCACTAGTCAAAAATTAACTTGGTCTAACCATAGAGGTATTAGTTTCAGAATTGTATAATATTAGAGACAGCAGTGGTTAATGGAAGATGAATGGTTTTTATGCCTTATACAACTGTGTCTTACCTCCCTAGTGTGGGTTCTGATCATTGCCCATTACTCGTGGAAATGGTTGATAATCAAGTCATCCCTATTAAATACTTTAAGTTTCTTAATTGTTGGACTAATCAATAATTTTTCCTTAAGACTGTAAGCAATTGTTGGAATAGACATACTGAGGGCAACCCCATGTAGATTTCCAATCAAAAGATCAAGATATTATTTTCCACCATTAGCAATTGGTCAAAAGCTAAATTTGGTGATATCAAGTTAAGGAGTTCGAAGAAATGTCTAGACAGGATAAAGAAAAGCTAATCAACACTAACTCTGAGGAAGACAGGACAACTCTCCAGGCTATCATGCTGATTTTATTAGAATCCTAAAGCTAGAGGAATCTATGCTCAAGTAGAAACTCAACTTCACTGGTTCTAGGCGGGATGATGTAAACTCCAGCTATTTCCATGATTTGATCAAAGGTAGAATGAAAAGAATACATTGTATAGACTCTAAGATGAGGAAGGTAACTGCATACACGAGGATGATGATTTTGCCATAGCAGCTTGCAGTCTTTTACAAAACATCCTTACTGGTGAAGATAATTACATCTAAGAGAAAGTCCTCCATTGCATACCTAGTATGGTTACTAATGATTAGAATCTAAGAGTATTCCTACTTTAGAAGAGGTAAAGAGAGTGGTTGTTTCTACGAATCCAAACTTTGTAGCTGGTCTAGATGGCATGAATAGGAAGTTTTTCCAAGTGTGCTGGGATATTATTAAGTGTGATTTTTTCAATGTTATTCAAGCCTTCTTTTGTGGCCAAACTATTCCTAAATATTTCTCTCATGCTTGTTTGGTTTTACTTCCAAAAGTAAATCAACCTACTAAATTATCTGAGTTTAGACCTATAAGCCTTAGTAATTTTACTAATAAGATTATTTCCAAACTCCTATGTCCTGGATAAGCCCTTACTCTCCCCAATCTTATTTTCCTCAACCAATATGGTTTTGTTAAATATAGGAGCATATCTGAAAGCATTATGCTGGCATAAGAAATCATTCATCAGATTGAGAAGCCAAATGATGGTAGTAATGTTATCACCAAGCTTGATATGGCCAAGGCCTATGACAGGGTCTCTTAGTCATAGACTTGTCCGGTTCTCAAAAGAATGGGTTTTGGTGAAATTTTATAGATATGGCTTGGAGAATTATGTCTAACAATTGGTACTCAGTCATTTTCAATAGTTCTACGCATGGATTTTCTTCACTATACCAAGGGCCTTAAACAAGGTGACCCTCTCTCACTTGCTCTCTTCATCCTTGGGGCAGAGATGCTATCTAGGCCACTGAATAGGTTCACCCCCAACCCTCAATATTATGGTTTTTAATGCAACCTAAAGTCCCTCAAGTCAATTGAGCTTTACCGATGATGTAATTATTTTTACATCTATAAAAAGGAGGTCCCTCGAGCTTATTATTTAGACTTTCACTACAAATAAGGAAGCTTTTAGGTAGCTGGTAAATAAAAACAAAAGCCACTTCATGGTCTCTTCACATGCTCTTGTTTTTACTGTTAGAAGGATTAGAAAGGTGACTAGTTTCACTAAAAAATATAACCCTATGACCTACCTTGGTTGTCCTACTTATATTGGTAGGCCAAGAGTTATTTATTGTTCTGACTTGGTGTCTAAGGTTTTGAATAGGATCACTGGGTGGCAAACTAAGATGCTTTCTTGTGGTGGAAGGGTTGTTTTAGTGAATATGTCTTGCAATCACTCCCAATTCATCTTCTCTCTTTTGTTTGCCCTCTCAAAACAACGGTCAAACAAATTCATGGGCTCATTGCTACCTTCTTTTGGTGATGAAAAAATGATAGAAAGAAGTACCATTGGTCCTCATGGAAGAATTTAAGCTATCCTTATGATGAAGGTGGTATTAGAGTCAAGTAGATGGCTGATGTAGTAACCTCTTTCAAATACAAGCACCGATAGATCTTTAGGACCAAGATAACATTATCAGAAGATTTTCTAATGGGTAAGTATTGTCAAAGAGGCAACCTTATTGCCAAAATGTTGGACACTTATCAGTCATTAGTTTGGAAATACATGACGAAGAACAAGTTAAAGATTGAGACTCATATTCAGTGGCATCTTTCCTCTAGTTCAACATATTTTTTGTGGGATAATTGGTTGAGGATTGGTCCCTTAGCCTACTTCAGAGCAGACACAGCAAGGTCTAATAACATAAAAAATTTCAGCCTTTCTTAATCAGGGTCAATGGAATGTTGAAAGGATCAGTCAAATTGCTTCTGTTTAGGCGATTCCTCAAATCTTTGTTCATCTGTTCCATTACACAATGCAACCATTCTTGATAAGGCTGTATGCAAGCCTAACAGTAATGGTGATTTTACTTGTTCGTCATCCCGGAGTCTCATTAAGATGAAGAGGGATAACATTGTAATTCAGTCTCATACTTGGAACAATTATATCCCTTTCAAGTGCTCTTTCTTTTATGGAAACTTTGAGGGCTAAGCTTCCAACCAATGAAAAGATTATTCTTTTGGTCAAGAACCTATCAGTTGTTATTGCTATTACATTCCCAGAAAGGATACTATTGAACATATCTTTGTGGTTGAGCATTTTTCAAGGAATGTGTGGGCCTTTTTTGCTTATTATCTTTGTCTAGATAAGAGTTAACTCCCTTGAGAAACCTAGTTGAGATGGTGGTCCTCTAAAAGCAAAAACGATTTTCAAAAGATCATCCTCCAATCAGCTCAAATCTTTATTTCCCACAATAATTACATTGTAAAAGGAGTCCTCTCTTAGATTTTAGTTTAGGTTTTTGCACTTCTTTTTAGTAATGGAGATGAGTTGGCCAACCTCAGTAGGTTGGTTGACTTATGAACCACCATAGAACCAGAGGTAAGGTTTATGTCCCCTTCATTGTACTTTGTTTCTAATATTATTAATGCTAAGCTAGGGGTGTTGCTCAGCCCTTGACCCACCACAAGGGTCATTAAAAAAAATTTCAAGTCTAATATCCGTGTATGACGCCTATAACTGACCCAAAAAATGAACCACGACTCATAAATAGTGCTCGCAGTTCTAGTTCAGACTCCAAATTCATAACTTTTTGCCCTTGGCCCCAACTTCAAACTTCAAGGGTATTATAGTTGTCTTCTAGATTATGATGCTTCCTTCTTATTGAAGTATTTTGTTAAGACCCAAACCTAGGGCCCAGATGTGACACGGTGAATGGGGAACCCGAAGGGACCCCAAACAAGACTCTTAGCATATCATTACACATCCTTGGTTGAGGAAGCAAGTAAACAACATCAAGAGAACCTAAAGTAAGGATTAAAGGGCTAAGGGGTCTTTCATAGATGAAAAACATATAAGAGTCAAGAGAGTAAAAGCTCAAAGCATCATTACATAGCTTGTCCAATAACACCTCTAAGCTTAGATTCCAGTGGGAGCGAAGACAACCTTTAGGGCTCACCCTTTAATATCAAAGTGCAACACAAAGAGATAACAAGAGTAAAAGAGCAAAGCTAATGTCCTCGAACTTGCGGACTCACTAATAGCTTATCTTCAAGAGGACCGACTAGCCACGTGGAGGAGGAAGATGATCAAGTGAGGCTCTGGTTCCTACATGGTAACATCATGTAGACATAGATTATGCATTAGTACGTTTGAATGTACTAAGAATGTAGGATGCAATGCAACAAGAGATAAGCGAAATGCTTAATTAGGTAATGAATGAGCATAATACCAATATGGCATGCATGAATGATTCTTGAAGTAAAACATGCTTATATAGAACATAATACATGTGTAGGAAGAGACCAACATCATAGAGCAATCAAACTAGTAGTTGGAATCCAAGGTATGACCACCCCTTGGGAAGTGATTGAGACATTTACCCCATAATTGGTAGATGGGCATACCACCCCTATCATAGTGGACAAGGCCCATATCCCTCAATATGGTAGAGAAGCATGACCAATAGCACTTCCCCCCCCCACCCTCACATCAAAGTGATTGAGGAATATACCCCGAATTGGTAGATGGGCATACCACCCCCCATCATAGTGATTGAGGCATAGCACCTCCTCTACTAGGTGTGGTCAACTTATGACACTATAGATACTTTTCATGAGATCAACAAATACATACATTTCTTTCATCATCATAAAGTCACTTAACTCATATGACATGCATTAGACCTTCAATGTCCCAAGATTCTATAACCGGACATTTTCTCAAATACTAAGTGGGTGTGTACAAAATCATGCAATTCAAGAGGAAATCATTGGAAAAACTAAAGTAAAAACACCCACCAACACTTGGTAATACCCTCATGCAAGATACATCAAAACCTTTCATCGAATCACATAATGGATCATAGATTCATAGCTCAAAACATGCTTAAACAGTCACATTTTATGAAACCCCAACATATTTTATAATCAACTTTCATAGTAAGAGATACCCATAGATAATGTAACTTGAAATCATGCAATTTAGGTAAACAGGAAGATTAGGCACCATGGGTGAAAAGACCCAATGGTTGATGGGTGAAAGGACCAAATGATTGAAACTCACATACCTCAACTTTGGAAATTTCCTTGATGAAGATTTTGATTGAGAATTTGAAGCTTGAATTAAATCCTTGAGATCCGAAATGAGATTGGGACACTTGAATTTGGGTGAAATATTTGTCCAAGTGTTAGAGAGGGTTTTGGGAATGTCTTCTATGATGAGTTGAAATATGACTAATTATAGGTATTTTTGCGCATAGGAAGGATAGGCCCCAGACCTAAAGGCCTTGGATCAAAACAGGAAAATTGGCACAAAATAACACATGGAACCATCGCGGAGAAAACACTTACCCCTACTTGAGCATAAATTTTTTGTGAAATTCGTTTTTCGCTATGGGTCCTCTAAAATTTGGGTTATACTCATTCTCCACTTAATTTTTCCCCTTGAACAAGAATATGAAGTCGGGATTTTCGATATCACGCATGGATTTTGAGATATATGGAAATTACGAATTTGAGCATTTTCGAGGCACATTTTCGGGCACTTTTTAGGGCGTTTCGTTATCTCCCCTTGGGAACATATGTCCCCAAATGTCAAAGGAATGTATATAAGAGAAGTTATCAAGATAATCTCAGTCCAACACATTAATGGAATAAAACACCATCATATAAATCCCACCATAAGTGTTAAAATCACCATGAACTTGTCAAAAGAAACATGAATGCATGCAAATGAAATAAGGCCTGAAACTTAAGACTTGAAATCACATAAGGGACTTAAATTAGTACTTTAGGCTTGAGTAGAATGGAAGATATAGGGATATCAGTTTTGCATATCCGCCTCGGCTTCCCATGTAGCACTCTCAACTTGTTGGTTTCTCCAAAGAACCTTGACAGAGGCAACATCCTTGTTCCCAACCTCATTAATTGCCCATCAAATATTTCTACCAGAACCTCTTCATAAGTCAAATTATCTTCAACAAAACCCACATCATCTAAAGGGACAATAGTATTTGGGTCACCCACAAACTTCCTCAACATAGATACATGGAATACCTGATGACCCATATCCATTCCACTAGGCAATTCCAACTCATAGGCCACATTACCAATTCTTCTCGAATCTTGGACTCAATTTACCCTTGTTACCAAAATGAACCATACCCTTCATGGGTGAAACCTTCAAATAGACCCAATATCAACCTTAAATTCAAGATCCCTTCTCCTCACATCGGCATAGGACTTTTGTCCACTTTGGGCTTTTTTCAACCTTTGTTTTATCATCCTTGCTTTCTCTAAGACCTCCATAACCAAATCTGGACCCAACAAAACCATCTCTCCCACTTCAAACCACCCAACCGGTGATCTACAACGTCTACCATAAAGGGCCTCAAGAGGAGCCATACCAATGCTTGCATGATAGCTATTATTATAAGCAAACTCAATTAGTGGAAAATGATCAACCCAACTACCCTTAAACTCTAAAACACAAGCTCTAAGCATGTCCTTAAGAGTTTGGATAGCTCTTTCAGCCTACCCATCCGTCTGACGGTGGAAGGTCGTACTAAGCTTAACCTTGGTACCAAGACCTCTTTGGAAGGACCTCCAAAAGTGTGAAGTGAAATGAGCACCACTATCCGAAACGATAGATAAAGGCACCCCACGCAATCTAACCAATTCATAAATGTACAATTTGGCATAATCTTAGGCACCATAAGTAGTCTTAACCTATAGGAAATGAGCCGACTTTGTCATTCTATCAACTACAACCAAAATAGAATCAAAACCCTTTCTAGTCTTAGGCAACCCAACCACAAAATCCATGTTAATTTCCGCCCACTTCCAAGTAGGGATCTCTATATCTTGGGCTATGCGACCCGTTATTTGATGCTCGGATTTATACCAAATACAAACCTAGCAATGTCCTTCTTCATATCTCCCCACCAATATACCTCAGTCAAATCTCTATACATCTTTGTAGAACCGGGGTGAGTAGAATAGGAAGAACTATGAGCCTCATTAAGAATCTTCACTTTCAAGAATCTTCTCTTTCAAGCCATCAACACCAGGCACACACAATCTATCTTAGTACCTAAAGGCACCATCTCCCCACCTTACCATCTCTCACCAAGGTTTTCAACGCTAACAAAGTGGGGTCAAGATCTTGCTTTGCCTTTACCTCCTCAACCAATGAAGATTTAGAACCATCAACAACCACTACCCCACCATTGTCAACCTCCTCCAACCTAATTCCCTATCTATCCAAACGATGGACCTCTCTAGCCACCTCTTTGCCACCATCATCAACATGAGCTAGGCTACCGATAGTCACCCTACTCAAAGCATCGGCCACAATATTAGCCTTACCGGGGTGATAATGTACACTCATATCATAATCTTTGAGGAGATCTAACCACCTTCTTTGTCTCAAGTTAAGGTCCTTTTGAGTGAACACATATTGGAGACTCTTATGATCGAGAAACTTATCAATATAAACACCATACAAATAATGACGCCAAATTTTCAAAGGAAATACTACGGCAGCTAATTCAAGATCATTGGTAGGATAATTATTTTCATGCACCTCAAGTTTTCTAGAAGCATAGGTTATCACCTTACAACTTTCCATAAAATACGTCCCAACCAACTCTTGAGGCATCACAATACACAACAGACACTTCTAACCCTTCCGACAGTTACAAGATAGGAGTAGAGACAAATTATCCTTCAAGGTTTAGAAACTCTTCTAACACTCATCGGTCCACTCAAATTTAGCCTTTTTTGGGGTCAACTTAGTCATAGGAGAAGCAATAGAAGAGAACCCATTCACAAACCTCCGGTAGTAACCTGCTAAGCCCAAGAAGCTTCTAAT